>JBCEWB010049641.1:0-14225 GCA_039654565.1 Peronia peronii | reverse complement strand
CCCCCCCCCCCCCCCCCCCCCCCCCCCCCCCCCCCCCCCCCCCCCCCCCCCCCCCCCCCCCCCCCCCCCCATAACAAAAGAGTCGGTAATATCATCTTTCCCCTCGGTTTAGAGCCATGTTGAATTCAGCAGAATTAAGGGGAGGGGGGGGGCAGAAAAAAAGAGTTGTTAATATCATCTTTCCCCTCGGTTTGATAGGGAATTTTGCTGAAGTTTGATACATCTCCATCTATAGAAAAATCTGCAATAATTTGGTTTTTACTAACAGGAACATTCTGGATCAATAATCTTGAACAAAAATGGTATCAAAGGGAAAGAAAACGCACTAACTATTGCGACCAACCGGTCAAAAGAGACTCAGCGGTCTATTAAGACAAGGCTTTTCCTTTTGACCAATCAAATTGCATTGCTTGATTTATTCGGGACATTGAATAAGAATTTGTAGTTTCTAGATCTGGATTCCAGACTCTAGAACGGAGAAGTCCCACAACAGGCCAAGTGGCTTTAAGGTTAGATTTAGAGTTAGGGCTAGGGTTAAGATTAGGATTAGCGTTAGAGTTAGAGTTCAAGTAGGGTTAGAGGGGCAGGGCTAGAGTTAAAGTTAGGGTTAGGATAGAATTACGGTTAGGGTAAGAGTTAGGATGAGAGACAGGGCTTATTCATGTATCTTGGATCATTTAGTTACACTATTAAGACTACCTGGTAGAAATAGACCACAGGGTCTATTTTGACCTCCTAGTAGTAATAGCGTCGTCCAACCCCAAAAAAATGCAAAGCGACATTTTGACACAAAACAGGCCAGTCTAGGTGCCCCCCCCCCCCCCCACACACACACACTCCTGCTCTCTTACCCCAACACTTTTCTGGAAGCCTCTATGCACCCATTTCATAATCAAATAAAATATTACGAGAGAAGTGAACGCTTATTTTATGCAAGAACTAATTGTGAGCATTTCATAAATTCATTTTTGCCATTAGCCATATGCTTATCCAGCTGAGATAATGTTTCTTATGTCTGTCTTGTTATATACAACGCCTTTTGTGACATTTTAGCTGCGTTTAATAGTGAATTTATCTTAAATCATATATTATGTCTTATCAGCTATGCATATAATTTCCTTTTGAGGACCAATAAAGGTTATCTTATCCTATGTAGGTATTCATACCCTAACTGTCTTTTAACCCCTTTCAATGCTTCGCCCGGAAGTATTTCGGGCTAAATATGTGCACGATGTGCTTATACCCTGAAACCATTCCTTGCCTATGACAGCAGAGAATTTCAGGGATATTATCAGGATACCTTAAGTTGTATGTTATCTGAGTGATTCCACTTGATAGTTTCAGTCTCTTTTGTTTTGTTTCGAAGTGTCGGTTGTGCATGAGAGGTTGTTTCAAGTCGGAAATTTGAGGAACTTGTGCATACTTTCTGATTCTTGCTTAGGTCAAAATGGCGAGTAAAAGGAAAACATCACCAGAAGTGTTAGATGAGATTCTGAACGATCGTATAGTGCTGTAGAAGATCTTTCACTGACTCTGATGATGACGAAGGTAGCTCAGTTAGATCTAGATCTAGTAGTGCCTTGTCTCAATCTGTAACGTAAGTTCCAGATCTAGGTCTAAAGACTAACAGAAACACATAACAATACACCCATGGCTCTTTTATTTTATCCACACATAAATATGTATCAACAAATGTAAAAATTGAATTTAGGGGGTAGAGCAACATAAAATTTAGCAAATATTTATGCAAAATTAGCAGGACACTGTACGTATTAGGGAAACTAGAGAGAGAGTTAGGCGCAACCAATCTGATTGTGGGCAAGGTACAGAAAAATTCCCTGGCACACCCACTCATAGCTGAAAGCATTGAATTTGTTAATAATTGACACTAAATGTCGTTAGGGCGCAAACTGACATCACTACAGTCCTCTTTTTTGCACGTTGAATTTACGCACAGATTTAGGACCCGTGGTAAAATAAATAGGTGATCAGATATGATTTCAATCTTGATTTCACTTTATTTGAGAATTTGTCGTCATCTTTTATTTACGATAGCATAGTCATCCGTCCGTGTGAGTTTTCTTGAGGATAAGACAACTACATTGAAATAACAGATATCTGCTTCATGTTCAGACACAGTGTATATGTCTCCCATGGGGATCAGTCTTTAATTCAAGCTCATTTCATGTCTCGTGGTATAAGCTTAGTGTAATTTTTAATTTTGAACGGAAATAACGAGATAATACGAGAGCCATGATATTGAAAGAGAAAAGAAACGGATACATAATATACTCACAGCCTTTCGCGTGTTTCATTGTCAAGACCTACCCAAGTGAGGACGTTTCCACAAACTTTCTCGGTCTGTCCCAAAGGAAAGAGCATTATGGCAACAAACAGCACAAAGCACTGGGTCAACATGGTAATCTATCTCTTTCAGTTGAGTTGTCTCCTCAAAAACGTTGCTCTGTCTTCTATCACTGCTTGCCTCACGTCTTCTGTTTATGTCCTCACCTGGCTATGGCTCGTAATGACGCTTTTCGTTCTGACAAATCTGTGAAAAATAATATATAACCAGCATTTATTGTTTGATCTGAATAAAAGTTACAACGATCACTGTTGTCTTCTGAGTGGCATTTAGCAATTTCAGAAGATTAAAGGCGCCATTCCTCATAAGTTTGTTCATAACAGCATCTAGCACAAATATTGCCTGTTCATTGCAAGATGTTCGTTCACAGAAAGAAACACGTATTTAGTCCGAATAAATTAATTTCCACTGGTTCTATTGTCTTGTTATTGTAGCGTGTTTTAATCTTAATGTCATTCCACCAATCTATGTCATTCGAACACACTCACTACTAAGTTTCTCCCATAGACACACTGTTAAATAGACGCGGCGGACTGCATAACTTTCGGCTCAGTTTGAACAGAAAGTCGGTACTTTAAGTGAGAGATCTGGCTGACTATAGAAGGAAGCTAAAACAAGAGAAGAAAGACAGGGTGGATATGACATATTAGTGACAAACCTAATAATTATAAAGCCTGTTGAAGAAATATTTCCTCCAAATAAAACATTGGTGTTTTATTTTGTTCAACGTAAAGTTAAATGATTTTAACTACGAACTGAAATAAAAATACTAAAAAAATAAGTGGAAATAGTTCATACGTAAAGGGGGCTTAAGGAAGATCTAATGAAATTTGTGACACATTAGGGCTGATGCTAACAGGTGAATCAGTCGGAAGAATGAAGGCAACGGAAATGAAAAAAAAAAAAAGAATGATTGACAATAAAAGAGCTCACCATAGTTAACTGACAGTAGCCAGCTGAGCCTCCTCCATTGTAATATACTATCTCAATCTAGCACTGAGAGATTCAAAGATGCACGGTTTAAATTAATACACTAATCTTTGAATTAAGCCGATCTGTAATTTATGTTGAAACTAAGAGAATGCTATTGATTATAATTTATTGTAGGCTTATTGGCATTCAGAGATAAGGGATGATTTTAGAAAGGTGTCGACGGACAACAAAGACGAGAGCAAAAAAAAGATCATTTCTTTTTTTTTTTTCTTAAATTAGTCAGAATTCAACATTGAGCTACAGAATGTGATCACATGTCCCAAATGCGAGATCGATTCCTTTTTCTACAGTAGAAAACTGTCTGTGTATAATCTGACAGCCTTTGAGGACACAACGAAAACTGGCTGCTGTGCAGTTTGGTCAGAAATACCAGCAGGACGGGCGGGCAAGGATTTGACTAGTGCTTTCATACAAATTCTTACAAGGATGGTGGAAAGTAACTCTCTTATCATCGAGATAATGCTCGTAGTCAGACGCAGTTGTGTGCCATAAAACAGGAACAGTATTATGAGCTATGCTGTTCAAAACTTCATGGCAGAACATCCCAGAATCCAAAGAATCATCATGTTATATAGTGTATCTGACCAAGGTTTGGTCCAAGACCTTGATAACATTCATTCCAAATTGGAAGGTGGTTTTAGTCTGGCAGAATCCTTCCTGCCTGCATCTTTGGTTAGAGTGATTCTAAACGCAAGGATTGCTAAATCTTATACAATCATAAATCAAAGAGTGGTGACTTCAGAGATTATCAGGCAAAGAACAACTGCCTGAATCACACCAACATCCCTGTAGACGGGTTTGTGTTATCAGTTTTCAAAGCCAGTCAACTCTGGTTGAATTCTTGGCATCCTTTGCCAACCACCAATGGAAGAATGTTGATATGGGTCCAAGAGCAAGAGTGAGAAGAAGGACATCCAAAAGAAATTTTACTTTTACTGAAACTGCTGTTATGAAGAAAGAGGTCACACTGTCCAAGGAAAAAGTTAAGACTTGAAGAAATTGCTGGATTGCATGCCTTTCCATGACAGGCAGTTCTATGTCTCTCTATCACCAAAGTTCGGCAATTGACATGCATTTTCAGTCAAAGAGTTCATTGTTCTCAATCATGTTCATCCAAACATTATTCTTAGGCTGGTTTATGACTTTCTTCATCGTTTGAATTTTACGCCTCTGTAGTAGGGCTTATTTTTTTTTTCATACAGTTACTTGTAGTAAACCCAACTTTCAACTGATTTATTTTTTTCAGAGTTTGATTTTTATGTTGTGGGTCCTCGACAACGTATCGTGTAATGCTTTTTATTATTATTATTTTATTTTATATTTTTTATTATTTTTTATGTCCATTTTTATAAAAAAATATTTGAACTTTGAACTGATAAAATTCATTGTCATCAGTATACTTGATACATGCTTGTTATTTATCCATTTTCGAGTTTGACTTTTTTCAAGCCCCATAAAAACTAGAACTAAAAGGAAAATACAGAGTGATGAGGCACTAAGATTTGGGATGTAATGTGTGTATTTTTCTATCATATTCTTCTCTGACAATGTATGAGATATAACTTTTACGTTTTAGGACTAGGCAAAGGCAGCACCACAATAATCTACCACCTTGTAATTTTCAGGCTAAACGGAACATGACAAATCCAAGTCCTCAGGTGGGACATACCACCTTGTCATTCTGGACAATGAATACAATTCTGTATTGACAAAATCGTTTCTCTGTTTTTTTTTATTCTCTAAAGATGTCTTAAAATTCATAAAATTTTACAAAAATGAAAAAACGCAATTTAAACTACACTTGTTGAGGGGTCATGCCAAAAAACGGATGTTTTATAGTAAATAGCCGTTGAACTGTAACATACCTAAACTTTGGAGGCCATTTTCTCAAAACTAACTTGACTGGACTTACGACCATGTCATTTCAAAGTAGCGCTATCTCTAAAGTTTCTCGCCAGCGTTATGTTAATGTTTCGTTCTAAAAAGAACTACAGCTAAAAAGTGAGTTTTCAAACTTAGCCTGTCATTAACTAAAAACCCATAAGTCTTTTAACTCTGAAACTGTGATAGGCATGGGTGTAGGAACCCACTCTCATCCTTCCCCGGTTAAGGAGTAACAGGCGATACGTTCCATCTCGATATAGCTCTCGAGGTCTTCTCTCATGTTTCAAGTTATGCCAAGTAGTGACACACATGAATCTTTCCTAACGACAGTCACCATGTACTTTTAAAACAATTTACCTTTGGGAATGTTCCGTATGACAGATGCAAGCAAAACAAGTACGTGAAATAATACTAGTAGCGGATGAGGGTGTCTATCAATAATTTGAAAAATGCCTGGCATTTCAAACATTTAAAGTGGAAAAATGCGCTGCATTATCACATGTCCGTTTCAAGTTCAGGTCTGTGTCATTAAATAGTGGCGTCATTCTCATTTTAAAAACATGAACAACAACAAACAAAACAAAACAAAACATAAAACGAAACAAACAAACAAAAAAGAAACAGAAAAAAAAACGCTATAACATTATAAATAACAGAGAATGAAATAGCACTGATAGAAGACACATACATCCACTGCGTTTTCATAATTATTGTTCCAGCAGTAGCTAATCAGAAAGTGTACGTCATTCTGACGACCAAATCGTATATCTCAGCTGTTTTCTACTTCACAGAAGGATCTCAGAGCCAACGAGCCATATTATTACTTCGTAGCAAGTGAGGTGTGATCTGAGACGACATCGCCCTTTTAATTTTGCTTGCCCTACTTTTTTTTTTTCATTTTTCATTTCCCGAACTCTTCAAGGGTTTTTCATAGCTACAGAAACCTATAAAAAAGGTGACAAAGTGTCGTACACTGTAAATCTCGAACGAAGTTTTCTTATTTATCTATTTCGGTCATTCTTTCTTTCTTTCTTTCCTTCTTTATTTATTTATTTATTTATTTATTTACTTATTTATTTATTCATCTATTTATTTCATTATTAGGGGGATAGGGTGCGTAGAGGGGGTTCAATTAAAAACTTAAATACTGTCCGAAATTTGTACGGGACTCAATAAAATGTCATAATAAGGTCCTTAAAAGAAAATAGCAAAGAGACAACTCAGAGGGGATAAAAAAGGAACGAAATTATGATATGAATAAAAAAAGTAAGAAATAAGAAGTCAAAAAAAAAAAAAGGAAGACAGATAGAAAGAAAGAATGAAGGAAACATCGAGAACAGCAGCAAAAAGACAGAGAAAGAAACCAAGAAAGACTATGAAACATTTAGTAACAAGAGTTCCATTCTCTATTCTCTGAATCGGAAAGCTCACTAGGCAAAAGAGTCATGTCATTTTCACTGAGTCATTTTTAGACAGACCCTCAACGTACTACTGTTTTCCCACTTTGATTGGTCTCTCACTTTTCTTCTCAATATGAATTACTCACTAAGTTTAATGCAGAGTTGTCTGTGAGATGAAAAAATAGAGCTAAAGAACGGTGGGAGATTTCGTGTGAGACTTTACAAATGAAGTTGTACTGTTACTGCACTGCGACTGAAAAGTGTATGGTAAGCGTCCGCCACCTCGGTCTTGGTAATTTTGATGATAAAACTGAACTGGGTAAAGTTCTTATCAAACACTAGCGAGTTCACTATTCAATTATTGTCGTCTTTTTAAAGTAACGTAAAAACAATGAGCCTTTCTTTTGGTATATTTAAGTAGAAAAACAGATCTTTATGCAACAAATCGGTGTGCTAAATTTCAGATGGATGCATTTAGCATTTTTCGATCCTTTACGCCGTTTATTCTTTTTGTTGTACATTTATAGGATAGAAGTGTATTCGGGTATATAGGTATCTTAAATGTTTTATTAAAGTTACAGTTCTGCATCCCGAATACCCGTGCCTTGGACTGTAAAATAAGAACGATAGGTCCAATGGATCGAGTTACATATATTTATTATTATGTTAAAAGAAGATCAGCATCTACACGTATATTTTGGAAATCAATGCCACTATCTCTGTTACGTTTTTCCCCCGTATAACGGCACAATAACTATAACATCGAGTGATGGAGAACACGTCACAGAGCAGAAAGGAGTCTTGATGTTTCATTAAATGGATTTTTTAAAAAACGAGAAGACAGAAAATGAAAAACCAGATGAGAGCTAGTCTTCTGATAGAGAACTGATGATTCGAAATAACTTTATTCTTTAAGGAATATTTAATTAACTGTCCTCTAGATGTAGATCAAAGAACAGTCACACCTCTACAACCTGAAGACACTTGTTGAAAACAAATTTGCATCACTTATGGAATTAAACATAATCATGATTGAATGATGAGTATTAATCAGATCTGTAAACTGCCAGTACTGATGGTATCAAGCCTCATTTTGAGCTCAGTAGCTCAGTAAACTGTTAGTCATTAAACTGATTATTCTGAGCATCAAAATCCAAGCAGTACAATTAAATAACATAAAATGAAGAATTACTATTGCAGAAGAAATTTGGTCCATGATACTTAAAATACTATATCGGTGAGTGTAAATCGCTGTTGAAATTTAAAGAACAGAAACATTCAACTTTTTACATGTGTTCTTAGGAACACTTCTCCACTGTAAATCCACGCAATGTGCAATGCAAGGAAGATCAAATAGATTGAAACTATTACAAACATCTAGTGGCCTGTCTACGTTCACAATGTGCGATTATGATCTCAATTGCTTGTCTGTACAATAACAAACTATGTATGATTTCCATATGAAATGAGCGCCGATGAAGTTTTTACAACAAACTATAAAATGTGAGCACAGTCGTAGTTTTCCCCAGAAGTCTCCAACAAGTTTTCATTCATCGTTTTGCTCACGTAGTGAAATATAGGCATTGATGTAGATTCTCTTTTCAACAAATTGGAAAACAAGAGATTTCATACAACCTTTCTGACAATTTGCGAATGCGAGCATTGATGCAGTTTGTTGAACAAGTTGGGAAAATAAGAACTTTAATGCAGCGTTTTAACCAATTTGCAAATTATGAGCATAAATTATTTTATTTGCTTGTTTGTTTGTTTGTTTAACAAGCTGCAAGAAAGTGTATTAATTGCTTTCAAAAAACAATTGCAAAATGTAAGCATTCATGCCGTTTTTCCTATAGGCTCCGAATATAAGCTCTATCTTAACTTTTTGGACAGCTCACTAAATGTGAGCATAAATGCAGGTTTTTCGTAAATTGCAAATTAAAAGAGCTTTAATGCAGCGTCTTCGACAACTTGCAAAATAAAAGCATGGATGCAACGTTTCCTACAAGGTGCAAAATGTACGTATTGATACAGTTTTTCCTGTTATATGCAAAATCAGAGCTTCAATGTAATTTTTCCCAACAAGCTGCACAGTGTGAACATTCTTATTCGATCGTTTTTCCAACATCCGACACCTTTCAAAATAGAAGATGTCCGGTTAGTTGCAAAGCAAGTTAAAGAATATTAGAGCTGCGTTTCTGAAAAGCTGCTAAAGGTGAGCATAAATGCATTTTTTTTTACAGAAATTGTAAAAGAAGACCATTAGAAAAAACATTTCTGACAACTTGATAATTATAAATTTGTTTGGGTCAATGATAAATTGTAAGTAGTCGAAAAAATTCATACTGGTTGATAATGTAGGTCTATACCTCTTGGCCATATCACATTTATGAAAAGGCAATTCTGGAATAAGGGAGTATAATAACTTTGATGAGTACATATGCTGGCCTATACTTTCATAATAAAATGTATGCCTTACTGAAAAGGAAATACACAGAAAAAAATGTATTATTATTATTAATTTTTAACACATTTCTATGTAAGACCAGAGCTCAAATCCAGTAGAAAATTACATTAAGCCGGAGGGGACAGTTGTGGTGTGGGGCGGATGGGGGGGGGGGGGGGTGCAGGTTTTTAGACCGGGGTTTCATTAAAAAAAAAAAAAAAAAGAAAGTCGATTGTGGGCTTCGACAATATTTCGTTACTTAAATAGCTGATGGTGCACAGAAGACTTGATTATGATCACTGCTACCGATACTGGGAGCTCCAGTGCCCTAAATGGACACTAGATGATAACTGGAGACGCTAACCACAAATCAGCAAAAGTTTTCACCAGAAACTTTAAAATGAATTTTTTCTCCGATATATTGATAGAATAGTTTGTCGCTTTCCTGTTTTGTCAGGTTACAGTAATGCACTATCTGTGTCAGCGAGGTTTAACGAAGACATGGCGGCCATTTACTTGCCTACTAGGACTCTGTATCTGCTCTACACCTCCTCGTTAGTGATAGGCGTAAGTGGCCAAACATGGATGAAACATGATGGCCATTAAAAGGCAAAATAAGTCATAAAATCATGGACAGAATAAAGATTGTAAACAATCCTGTTTTGAGTTTGAAAGCCCTTTATAAAATCTCGCTTTGACTATTTTTCTAGTTGAAAATACTTTAAATGCATTTCCCTCAAAATGACGAGTTTTTGTTTTTCAGCACAGATCTGCGATCTACTTTTTCATTTCTGTTTCGTTCCATTTTGGCATGAATACTGAACAAAACAATGTCAAAATGTGGTAGAAGTGTAAAAAAGCGGTAGCAAATAAACTGAGTATTTATCAAAATCCTAATATGACAAAATTTAGATATTGAACTGATTAATACATACGCAAGATTTCAGGCAAAATGACTGAAAAATGAGCAGGCCTACTTATCGCAAACTTACACACTATGGTATAGTACGGTTCAAGATGGTAATCGTTGCTATGGAAACCATGAGTGGTTTCTTTCTTTTTTTTGGATTGCTTTCCTCTAATTTGAGAATGCCCAAACCGATTGTAATGATTAAAACTACCTCCCCACAGCGGTTTCCGAAATCACTGCCAGGACCCGCTCCTGCCCAAGCACTTTCAATAGACAATATATTTTCAATTGATTAACCAGCATCATCGTCGTTATAACAACAGTATGCTCTATATACGTCTTTCAACCTCCTGGTGGATCTTATCTCGATAATTATGTAATCTGCGATATGTAAAGCCTGTTCACAATTAAACCTCATATACACACAAAATATTGACATGCAGTGCTGTATTTATTCTGTAACTACATGAAAGCAATCAGCTGCTCTGAAAACGAGAAGTAGGTTGTGATATCAGCGACCCACAGGCCTATTGATTATGAAAACTGTTTGAATCCGCAGCAGTTGCGAAGCTTAGAACCAAATTGAAAAATGAAAATTAAAAAAGAATAGAAAAGAAAAGAAAAACAAACGACAGTAGCTGTTGTATAAGAATATGTCTTCAGCAAGAGTCTGTAGGTACAAATTTCAGAACATAATGTATGATGGTATAGTTGTTCTTTGACTCTTGGGACAGTCTTTTATTAACTATAATAAAATTGTAATTTACAATTTAGACAAATTTATTATTTTTGTTCCTTTATCGTGTGATATTACAACAGGATGTTTAATTTATTGGTTTGTTTTATACAGTTTCTGTCATGTCAAGATGAGGTCTCCAAAAGACAGTCTCCTAACCCATATACTTTAGAATCTATAGTTATAATACAGCTGTTTCCGGGAGTTCCTTATAGAAAGTACATCTATT
Organism: Peronia peronii; assembly: GCA_039654565.1. Taxonomy (NCBI): domain Eukaryota; kingdom Metazoa; phylum Mollusca; class Gastropoda; order Systellommatophora; family Onchidiidae; genus Peronia; species Peronia peronii. Next base: position 3,265 of record JBCEWB010049641.1, on the reverse strand, counting down.
GAAGGCAGAAATTTCAATTTCATAAAAATTTTAAAATGGCCGCTTAAAGATACGGATGATGCCCTCTTGTTCAGTCCATGCAAGTTTAGCATTTGGTATTTACGAATTATCGTTTGCTTTTTTCTTTTTTGCTTTCTTCCGTTTTTATTTTTGTTTTTGTTTTTGTTTTATTTATTTATTTATTTATTTGTATATCTACTTCTAGATTGATCAATCTGTGACAGTGACATGCAAAGAAGGGCGGTATAACTGAAGTATGTTGCTTAAAAAAAATTGCTGCCGAATACTTTTTTTCTTTTCTTTTCGTTGTGTGTATGTGTGTGTGTGTGATCTGTTAATAGTCTTAGTCTTTCAAGTTTTCTGGATCACCATTTTGAAGTGATGGGTTTTGCGTTTACAACACAGATCTAAGTCTTTTATTTTTTATTATTTTTTTCTCGTTTAATGCGATCATTAGATTTATTTCTTGAATTCGAATTCAAAGACCACAGCTTAAATTAATCGCAAATTACAGATTTTGCGAACACGATAATATACGGCTTTGAGAAAAATATATTTTGACCCCTCATTTCAATCCAATTCGCATAGGAAATTTCACAAAAAAATTGATACAATAGAAGCTGCCTGAATTGTCGGCCAGGGTCTGTTACTTCAAAGTTTACAAGCTATAGAATAGGTAGAAAAGCTCTCCAAACAAGAGATACTCTGCATTTCAAAAAAGACCTATAGATCCAGGTTTTCGTATTTCATACCTTCATCTCTTCAAGAAAACACAAACGCTAGAAGCAAGGGAAAAATCTCGTTGTGTTGCTTTGCTTAAAAAAAGTAGCTATTGCTCTATGAGGAACTAGAATAAAGAAAATAAACAGAAAAACAAAGAACAAAAATGCTTCTTAAAGATCCGACATTGGGGAACAGATCCAAAATCTTCCCCTTACCTTATTTAAAAAGAAAGTGAATAAAACGGCCGGAAAAAGAAAAATCAATATACCAAAGCAAAATGACACCAGATTAAATGGAAAAGGCTAAGTGGACCTCCATAGAAACCTACCTAGAGGCCTAGGTTAGGTAGATCCCCATTTTGATTACGAGTACAGACTAGAAATTTCTACATTCTGTACACAGTTGCTTTATTTATTATTTATGTATTTATGTTTTCATGTATTTATTTATTTATTTATTTACTTATTTATGTATTTATTTAGTTAGTTAGTTATTGTTCATTTATCTGTGTTTACGCAAAATCGACATAAATACAAGACAAGACCAATAAAGATGCAAAATATGTGAAACCTGGAATGTAATAAAAACAACAAATGAAGGTTAACTTTTTTTATTTTGTAAGTTTAGAAGTTCCCTTTCCGGTTCTGTGGATTCGTATCTTTTACAATAGCGCTCTGATGGACACTATAATATACATACATGAATTTCTATGCAATTGTCATTTATATTTTATTGCATACTGAAAAGTCTTCGTCATTTTGGGATGTCTACAATATCACGATGCCGAAGAAAGACATCCCTTATTACTGAAGGCAAGATAAGTTATGCTGCTGACGCAGTCATACTATTTTTACTTTCATTCCACTGATATACATTTCAGGCAAACTGCTTCTACATGTGGAACTGGTTGCGACAAAATTCGTTTATGCATTGAAAATGTAAATATGGTATAAATGTGATGATTTTTAATGAGATATCTAGATGTACCTGAAACTTTTTCTGAAGGATTTTTTTTTCTTTTAAATGATAAAAAGGGAAGATGTAAAGTACAATTATTCAAAATGAACAGGGGTCTACTTAGAATACCGACGCTAGGTAGAAAACTGTGGAGGTCCATGTAGACACCTCCTGATAAAATAGCATATTATTGCAATAAATGGAATAATAATAAAAAAAATAAATTTAAAAAAGTAAGAAAACGATGCAGTAGCTTAAAGTTTAATTGAAATAAGTTTGTTTTTACCTGAAGTTACAGATGAAATCTTGCCGAAATTGGCGAATTCTTGTCACTTATCTATGACGTCTCTTGCAGATTGTCTCTGCTTAGATCTCTGAATAGATGTAATCTGACTGGACCGTACTGATTTTCTTCGACTGTCTTGACTGGCGGTTTGTATGCCTGCTTGCGCTAAGAAGTAAATGCGCAGCATTTATAAATAGTATGGCGAACGAATACACAGAGAACTTTGAGCCACGTCTGTGACAGCTGTATTCATACGCGTTATTACGTTCTCTTCTGGCCTTTATGCATTCCGAGTTATGCGTGTTATCACTAGATGAAGCCACGTTGCAAGAAGGCCAGTAGAAAAAGTAGACCCGTTTCCAAGCTCGCTTGACGAGGGTCCTCGTGGCTGTATGGTTGGGCGTCTGCTTCTTGGAGAAAAAGTCATGTTGTGGACTTCATAGATTTGAATCTCGGATAACACCATAGGGAATGGGAAGAATCTGAATATTGAATTTGCATTTCTTTCAATGCCTCAACAGTTTCTGACTTCACAGTTAGACGACATCCAGTCTTCTCGGATAAAGACGAATATATTTCAGTTGATCCCGTGTAATTTATGCACGTCAAAGAGTCCTTAGCAGTTAAAAAATCGGTTCTAAAGTAGGCGTTGAAGCCGCTGTCCCGGCAAATTCCACATTTCTGTGAACAAAACTTCTGCAGGTCAGATACTTAAAACCAAGATAGTCATACTTTCTTAGGATTAAAAGTTTACTTACATAATTAAGATAAAAAGCTCCCTTTGTTGTGACTTTTTTGTTTGTTTGTTTGTTTGGTTAGTTGGTTGGTTGTTGTTTTTTTCATATGTTCCATTCATTCATCTTTAATAATCGGGAAAGAAATATTGTCAACTTTGCCGACATATCAACCTACACTAATAATATGTTTTATTTTTGGTGTTATGGCAAGATGAAAAGATTTCTGCGTGCAACTGCAAAGCATATTTTTTTCACTTGTATATACAATTAAAAGTGAGAAACTTCAGTTATGAAATAAAAACTCTGAGGAAGTCGGGGATGAAAGGAAAGATGAACGTGGGAGAGTTGGGCTCATTCATTTTTTATGATCTAGTGTTTCCGGTACGGTTCTGAAATATGAAGAGTAATATAGTAATTGTAACAGCATAACTTTAATATTTTGGTTACTCTCACCATTAGTTAAAATTAATTTAATGTCCTTTACACTTTGATAGATATGTCTTGCAGATTTCAAGGTATTATAAATGTTTGTATTGGGGCGGAAGGGGGGGGGGGGGGGATA
>JBCEWB010049630.1:0-14225 GCA_039654565.1 Peronia peronii | reverse complement strand
AGATAGATAGATAGATAGATAGATAGATAGATAGATAGATAGATAGATAGATAGATAGATAGATAGATAGATATAATGAACGCTGTGATTGTGACGGTTCTTCACTATATCAATCAGTAACAATACGATCTCTCTTGTTTTTAGCTTGGAGTTAGGCGGGACAGCTTATATTTTAGCGGATTCCAGAGTCATAGTGGTCCCCCTGGCCTGGCTTTCCCTACCAGAGTTACACGAGAGGATCAAGACATGGAGACCCTGGCTAAGTGTTAGAAGCGGCAACAATGACATTGGTTTACAGAAGCCATAACAGGGCAGTTTTGATTAACCCAGGATAAAGACAATGCTGGAAGAAGAGAGGAGAAGAAAATGGACAAAAGCGTGAAAAATAAGAGCTGAAATACTTGCGTGAAATTACTGGACAGGCGACAGTAAGCGTTGAATAAATATCCACGCTAAAATCAGTGACGGCAATAGACTTGCATATCGCCATGCTTATATTAGGAGGGCTAATCGTGCTTTCATGTAGTGACCTAGTTATGATATTATGCAATAGTACATACAACATCACAACACAAACAATGCTAGAAATACCAACAGCAATAAACGATATATCTACATGTAGATCTCAGTGGAAAAGGATGTCTGACAACAGGTGCTCACGAATAAATCGTAATGCACAACGCATAGATCTTATTGAATAAAATATAGAAAGTAATTGGTAGGCTAATAATGGTTGTCATTATTATTATTATCATTGTATTATCCCTCTCCACAATGTCATCGTTTTATACAAATGTCTTGCATATTACAGAGACCTCCACTCAGCATTTTTTTTCAAGACGTCAAGAAAGACAAAGAATAAAAATGTAATATATATAATGTAATATAACATAAATAAATAATAAAGAAAAACTAAACATACTAAATCAAGAAATAAACTTGTTAAGTAGCACATTTTCAAACCTATTTGGCTCTTCCTTATTGCAACTGCCATCATTGAAACCGTCAATCAATATCATCATTATCATTGTTTCATAGAGATTAAAATGATGTCTTGAATTCCAAAACACAGACCATCAACCGGTAAGGAACTAAACACATTAAAATGAATAAATAAAGACAATAAATCCGGAGAAGCCGTCGTTTTAAATATATGTCTTGACTATCATCATTATCATCGCTTTAAATAAATACATGTACCTTGACTTTCAAATACAGTCAGAAAAGCAATCTAGAGCTTCAATAACTTGAAAGTTAATAAATTGATAAGACTTTCCTAATTTTCAAGCCAGCTTGACTCTTCATCAGGTCAATAAAGAAATTCGACACACACACACCTACACACAAATAAAAAAAAATTGGCTAAATAGAACATTGCTGTAAGTGAAAGAGCATTTGAACAGGAGACTCTTTGCAACCTTAAAAATTAGGAATAAAAATAATATACTTTTTGAAGAATTAGAAGTTAGATTTTAAGTGATCAAATGGATTTATGAGCTTTCTATGTCCGTCAGCGTTATCATCATGTCTAATATACAGCATAAATTTCAAAACAAAAACTGTCAACAGTTCGAAGATTTGACGAGTTACGTAGTCATAAACAAACTAAACATAACATTAAAATTTAAAGCCTTAGTATTGAACAAAATAAAAAGCGTCACAGTTTTCATTTCCTATTGGCTTATTCTCAGGGTAACAACGCCTTTCTGTCATTAAATGTCAGCATTATTACGAATATCATCATCACCACAACTATTGTCACAGCAGCGATGAGCCATATCGACCCTCTGCTGGGTACATGAAGTATAATACACACATTGTAAAGAAGAAAAAAACTAACTTATTATTGTTATCGGATTTCCGTGTAACAGAAAATTCTGAAAATTCACCTCTGGATGAAAATATCGTTTTATAATCGTGAATAATTTGTTTCCTAATTTGTTGCTCCATTGTTTTAAACTAAAAGTTTTTTTTTTTTTTGGTCGTCTTTCGAACATGCTTGCCTTATCACTCACACTTGGCAGCGGAAAGTAACTTTGCTGATTGAAAAAAAAAAAAAGTCATTGAAGACCCTAGATTAAACGTATTTATATATCCGTTTAGAGAGAATTTAATATCTCGAAAAGGTTTAGATTTTTTCCACGAGATCATAATTATGCTATTCTCATGCTTTAATTTTATATTTTATGATCTTTGACTGCTTTCATTTTAGATTTGACTTTTACTCTCTCATTCACAGTTTTTTTTTTTTTCATTTTGTACTTTTTCTTTGGCTTTGGTCATTAAAAAAAAAAAAAAAAAAGTGAGTGAGTTGGCTAACTTTCGTTCTAAGGACTTCAGTAACACCCACCATCATTACCATCCCAATTACCACCACCACCATCACAGACTGCAAGGACAATAATGATGTATGTAATACGTATATCGCCAATGTGATATTTAATTTTGAACACGACTTTTGTTGATGGTGAAATAGTTAGGAAGCCTGCATGAAGCCACTGATAACTAATTTTCCCCTCCCCATTTGTTTGCCATCGTTTTGGGTCCTGTACTAGCAAAACTAGTCATATTCTTTACGACTCATTTATCTTATTTGTTATTCTCCTGCCTATAAGTATATGTACTGTACCTTCCTAACTCCCCTTAGTACACATCCCCAAATGTTCTAATTATTTCTGCTGATCACAAATGTCGTGTCTGCACAGCTATCGACAAAGTCAAGATTAAAATCTGACATTACACTAAAAGCATTTTGTGTTCATGGTCATCATAAGATTAATGTTCGTTGGAGAGTGACTGGTTATTGGTTGTTATAGTCCATTTTTATTTCATTGTTATCTTTATGCTATAAGTGAAACAGGCCCGTTTCCATGTGTATATAATGCGTAATGCGTTTCAAGAAAGCATAGCGTAGTGCCTGTTTCCAAGTGTATAGAAATGTACGTGATCTGCTAATTTGTTATTTTGCTACTAGTTGCAGCTCTGAACACAAAGACAAAATCTGTCTGTCTGTCAATGTATTTATCCGCCTCTCTATCTGAACATCTTCTGTCCGTCATTCTGTCTGTCTGTCCGTCTTGTTTCGTCTGCCCGTCTATAAATGCCAAAATGCAGAAACAGAAAAATGAGAGTGAAGGCATCACCGCCATTGGACTTTTGTATTCTACCTAAGGGGATGAGAAAAGAAAACACAGGTGGTGGGTGCTTGAATGTTGCAATAAAAGAAACGTTTTGATGAATAGGCCTAACTCCATTTTGTGAAAGATTAGAAATGGACTCAAAACGATTCCATCTGGATTTTCAAGAATAATTGAACGTAATTTCGTGGCATTTTGCGACTGTAACAAATCAAAAACACAACCGTGTGCATACGTCTTCTTGGGGAATCCACAGGGAATTCTTTGTTGCTGATGTCCCTATAGATGGCTCGACCGTTCGAATACGCATGACGCATCACGGACAACGGACATGCAAACATGGATACAATTTAGTTAAATTTTTATATAGACGTTGGCTATGCATTACTTGTTACGCATTGCGCAGAGGTAACGCATTGCGCAGAGCAATGGATAGAGGCGTTCAGACACTGCACAAGTATTAATCTGAAAGTCTCAGCCCTAAACCAAAAGAAAATGCCAGCATTGTCCATAACTGTGCCATTGCGGTATTCATTGCATCCACTTACAAAACGATCCTTTGGTAAGACTAACGAATGAAGTACATTGTGTATACGTATATTAGATCGCGTAGAAAACTTTCTCGCATAAATGTCAGTTTCTTTTACAAAACAGAATGAAAGCCGGGAAAAGACTCAAGATGAAATATCATAAATAAGAAGAGTGTTGGAGTGGAATGCATTTTGTTTCTCCTTTACACCACTGGTACTTGTTCAACACCTCTGTGTCTGACAAATTTTAATGGAAGTTGGGGTCTACATGTAAGCTTAATAGGAGTGTTAAAAAACAATCCTCACTGAATGTCTCTCCGTTTCACTTTCACTAACTTGCAGTCCACTTTATTTCCACTAAATAACGTGCAATGTGTTTCATTATAGGTTTTTCAACAACGAAACGAAAATTATGTTCCACACTTATGTCAGGCAGACATTTACCCACTAAAATAAGAACCGTTTTTTGTCTATAAATGCTGCCCACGCCTGAAGAATAAAGCTACGTTCACAAGCTTAGGTTAGACAAAAAACCCTGTGCTGGAATGCTGGAACTGAATGAGCCTCTCGGCTTTGTTTGGGATTCCGCGTTGACACTGGCACTGTGTCATGAACATCAATAGCCAAAACCCATCGAGTTCAACATTAAACTGAGTCTTGCTGGTTCGTACAAACGCACGGCTCCCCAGTGATCGTGAGACTAGAGGGCCTGCTAGTGCAATTTTCAGCCATGCGGTTGTCGCATAAACGTGCGGCCCATGGGATGGCACCCATCATTGGCCACAAAGAACTACATGTACTAAACTTCGCAGTCATGCAAAAGCACGTCTGAATGATAATTGTGACAGGGATTTTCTCTCATCCGTTCCCCCTCTCTGTCTCATCTCACTTCACCTCCTGGCTTGCACCCCTGTTTTTTCTGCATCTCTCTTCCCCTTTCGTTATCTCAGCACTAGTCTCTGATGTATCATCAGAAAAGTCTTCACCTCTCATTCCCATTTTGCCCGATATGGTTTTCACATTCCCCCGTGGTGCATTTTTCTTTTCTTTTTTTTTTTTTTTCTTGAACAAATTCTAACTGAAATACTGCAACGATTGGACCGTGAAACAAGAGTTCTTTGTAATATTGGGAATAATGTCTGAGGGATAATTCCTGCTGTTCCTCTGCTATGGTTGTCAGTCATGTCTTAAGCTCAATTACGTGCATGGTTGTATTAAATTGCAATGTATACAAGCACAATACTTAATCATGTATGTATGCCAGATGTATTTTGTCTGTGAGTGGCTGTAAAACATCATGGCTCTGTAAAGTAATTAAAGGTTTTAGAAGGCGAGGCTCTATGAAAAACACACTGTATTATTTCTATTATTATTATTAGTACCATCCTCACCACTACGAGTGTAATATGTGAGTGAAATCAGACGAGGTCAGGAGAACACAGAAGAGAAAGAAAGAAAAATCCAAGCAGCATCTCTTACATCACATTCGGCTGCAATTTCTGCAACAAGACTTGTCTCTCATGTATTGGCGTCTACAGCAATGAAAGAATTTATGTTCCTCTTGAGCTTCAAAAGTACATTACCTATATCCATTTGTGACTGAAAGATGCCATCCATCAACTACTACCCTAATTTACCAGTGAATTTCATATTTGAACACATAAATCAACCAAAACCACATTAAATATTCCTGGTCAGAAGTTAATTTTTATTATCAATTAATAGCTTCTTCTTCAAACATGATAACCATACACCACAGTTTAGCTTCTATATCACAAGTACAGAGTCATTATTTTTAAAACATTCATATATATGTAATACCAAATGCACTGACGCAGTAATAATTATTCCATGAAATTTGACATATAAATGGCGATTGTTTTTGACCAGTCCTATTATTTCCCTTTGCCAGAGAGAACGGTTGTTGAACAAACACAATGATGTGTGAAAAACATTACTTTTGTGCTTTTTGCTCAAACATGAATGTGCATTTTGAAAAATTTCCAAAAATTCATGGTATAAAGAAAAGGCTGTTATCTTAAAATAATAATTTTATAAATTGTTTTTTTGAGATCAATCTTTCTAATGTCAAAAAAAAACCCAAAAAAATTTTTTTACTTCTCTACAATGCATGCTCAAAATCTGCTGTGGTTGGAAAAGGAACGTAATGGTACTGGTAAAAAACAATCCTATAAATAGTAATGATACCTTTTATTTTTTGACAAAATTCACATCCTATCTTACATAGTAAGAAAAAAAAAAAGATTGTCTATTTGTTTCAAAACAGGTTGCGAATGGTATCAAAATATTTCAAAAGTGTGAGGAATTTATGTAGTTGTATAATATTTCTGACAAAAGAATGATCATGTCTTAGTTCAAAAAGTTCATACAATTCATAACACAGTCTGCTATCATAGATGTATACACAGACATATACAGAGTTCTCACAGACTAGACATCCACATGGTTCCAAAGAGGTTAACAGTAATGGAGGTATTCATGGGGATATACAGCTATGCATGACAGCAATATTGATTCTACAGGTATCAATGGGCCAACCGGGTCTGAGCTTTTTCTCACTATAGCCTGCTTTTTTCTTACTTTCAAAATAAGACACACTAGTGCACTCCTGATACTAACACTAGTATGATAGAGGACTACTAAAACAGTACCTATATTACACTGCCTTCAGGCCTAACTTGGAAAAAAAAAAATCAACATTCTTGTGTTTCATCCTTTGTTTGTACAAGCTGATGAAAACAAATTTTTAATATATTTAAATGGCACATTAGTTCTCTTTCTGTAAATACAACAAGGAGCATAACTTAAACAAAAAACTGAATTAGTATCACTCATGATTTCTAAACCTCAGACATAAAAGTACTGCCTGATATGCCAGCAGATCTCACAGGCTAGAGTTGTAGTTTAAAAGCTCTGGGTGGTGGTTACCTGAAATGATGTGTGAGAATATTCAACAGGCTAAGAATGCCCCACAAAAATTTACATTTATTCGGATAACACACTGGCTAACAAGCTTTTTTTTTAAATTTGAAATCAATTATTTTTATGGCACATTATACTGCCCTGTAGAAATTCGGTTTCGCAACTTTTGCACGAATTCGTGCACTGCGTGATTTTTATAAATTTTTGTAACTTTTATCAATTTTTGCAACTTTTAAGCGAATTCTATCAAAATAGAAGAAAATAATAAAATAAATTTTAACAATTCTTTTTTTTTTTTTAATCATCATTTCGCTTCGCAATACCGACATTCCTGATAGATAGGCCTAGGTATGGTTGCAGGGCCTACTTGGCATGGCCATTCAACTCTTCAACTTTCAAAGAGCAAACTGAAGCCTAACCTCATCAGTCCGAGCGATCTAGATCTAGTACTTTAGTACATATATTTGGGGCATGCTTTTGAGTTCAGCCTAGCCACGAAAATAGTACTAATCTAATCAAAATCTAGGCTGGATATCTAAATAATAATTTTGGAGTCCCTACCGTCACTCGACTGGTTCCAAGATCCCAGTACTGTAGAGTCTAGATCAAAATCTAGATCGCGAAAAACAACAGTAGCGTCGACCTTTCAGATTTGAGTTTCAAGTTGTCAGTAAATCTCGCCTTTTTTTCCTCCCAAATTTTTTTACTTAACTCTCAATCTTCTTTGTTTTTTTAACCGTATTTTATAAATTTAATGTTACCGATAAAGAATGAGGCATATCTCCCTTGATACTTAAGTTAGAATGGCAAATTATATATCAATGGATTCAGAATTGAAATTGCTATCATTTGATCACAGTCTCATCTAATTATTATGCCAGAGGCAAGACTTCGAGTCCAAATTCTACAAAAAAAAATATATAGAATTTACAACCCCACTGAACACTGTAAATGAAGAAAAAAAAAGTATTGGAAAAAAACTTTTAAAGTTTATTATTCTTAAAAACAACATCCAATTCTACAAAATATATCCAAATTTCATGAGATTCTGTCAATAAATAACTGAAATATTTAAAAAATTGTAGCGCATATCTTCTTTTCCTTAAGATTTCGATCGCCCGTGATCGATGGATTTACATGTCAAAATTTTAATGAAAACCTATTCAAAAGACCAAGAAAGCTATATGTATTAAAAGGTGAAACTTTTTTCTCACGAAAACAGCAAAAACATCATGAAACGAAGGATTACACGTGAATAAGAAAAGAGAGAAGTTGACGATAGCTTTCGTCTTTTTGCTTCCGGCTTCCGGCACCATCTTTGATTTTACGTTCTGCTGAGCAACCGTCATTGGCAACAATATTATCATAAAATGGCCTCATCCAACTATCCCAGACTTCATCCCCGCTGGATTCATAGACAATTTCATCGTCGGAATAGTTGGGTGAGGCGATTTTATGATAATATTGTTGACAGTGACGGTTCCTCAGCAGAATGTAAAATCAAAGATGGCGCCGGAAGCCGGAATCGAAGCGATCATCAACTTCTCTCTTTTCTTATTCACGTATAATCCTTCGTTTCATGATGTTTTCGCTGTTTTTCGTGAGAAAAAAAGCTTCACCTTTTAATACATATAGGTTTCATGGCCTTTTGAATAGGTTTTCATTACAATTTTGACGTGTAAATCCATTGATCACCGGTGATCGAAATCTTTAGGAAAAGAAGATTGAGAGCTAATGTGACTTCTAGGGCGGATTTTACCCCAATTTTTATAAGCCACCATCAATCCAGTTGGACAAAAATTGTTTCTTCTCTCTCCCTCCCTCTCTCTCTGTTATGGAATGCAACAATTAAAGGGGCATCATTGAAAAGCAAATTCTAATCCTCTACTCTACCGATGGTCCTTTTCTTTTTCTTCCCTCCCCCCCCGCGAATTTTATAATTTTATTAAATATTCTAGCTTAAAGTTATAAATCTACGTGTACTTACACTAGCAATATCTTATCCTCAAGTAATCAAAACTTTCCAGTGTACTATTCTGACAATCCAGGGATCCCTTTTTTATTTTTTTTTTTCCAGATCTGGATCTACATAGCTCTAATAAGTGTCCAATTATTATTAAGTCCCAGCTGTAGATCTGGAACATACTGTTCAACATAGTACGAATTGTGAACATTAATGTAATTTTACGGATAAGTTGCATAATAAGATTCACAAGTTCTCTGACAAATTATCGCAAAATGTATGCCTTTAATACAGCTTTTACAACAGTATAAGAACAATAATGCAGATTTGCGATAAGCTGCAAAATATGAGTTTTAATTAATGCAGTTTCTACGACAACAAGTTACAAAATTATAGCATATATATGCAGTTTCGCAAAACATTTTAAAATTCAGCTTTTCGGACAACCTGTGAAATGTGAGAATTGAAGCAGCCTTTCCGACAAATTGCAAAATAAAAGCTCCAATACAGCTGCACCAAAAGGTTCGGAAAGTTCCAAGATGTGAAAATTAGTCCACCTTTTCTGACAAGTTGTAAAATAAGAGCTTTAATGCAGTTTTTTCAACATGGGACGAAATGAGATGAATATCAATGCAGCTTTAGTGCATAGTTGCAAAAAAGTATGCATTGATGCATGAAAAAAATAAAAAAAACTTTTAAATACTTTTCTGCGCGTTCGACGCCACAATTAAAAATGCATGCACCACCTTGTGATATAAAAATATATTCATATCATTCATACAGAATTTGGTGAGCATTCTCTCAATAAGAGAGTTATTATAGTTATCAAGGCTGACTTGTTCCCAATTCCATTTCTACCAACATGTTTTTCCATTCAAACAAATGATACAATACATGTACATGTATTTTTTTTTTAAATAAGATCTACATCGACACTCGAATTTTTAATGTTGGAAATACACACGCAGTGACAAATGTCCACTCTAAAATGAATGTGGTCTCCAATACATTTATGAATTTTATTCCATGTTATCGACAATTGTTGCAACTTTCAGTGCAACTATACGATTTTTTTGCAACTTTCTAGCGCAACTTTTGCTGATTTCCAGCACAACTTTTGTGCATTTTTTTTCACAACTTTCTGGGGGGGCCAGATTATATGTGAATCATCAATCTAAAATAAAAGTTTTTTAAAGACAGCTCTAAAAGTCCTTCAAAAAGCATCAAAAATATACAGTGATGGAGGATTCATAAACAAAATCTTGAATACTTCATGGTAGATTGTAAACATCAAGATAATCATTGACATTTTACAAAACATTTAAAAACAATGCTTAAAATCACACATGCCTGGTCCTTTAAATACAAAAATAAGTCAAAAATAAATCATATTGACATTATTCATAAGCATATTAACTCACTGAACCTTAACCCTGACTATAGTCCACATGTGGTACAAGACCTCACGCCCACTGTAATCGGTGCGAGAAAAGCAAAACTAAAAAAGCGAAAAAAGGAAAAAACTACACAAATCAGTGAATTTCTAAATGTAAGAAAAATAATAAAACCATTTTCTTTTCCGGTAGTGCACAAGACTTTCACAATGGAAATTATTTATAGTGAAGAAAAGTGGGTTTTCAGAACTGCTTTTGAGCGCGTCTCTCTTTTTCATAGGTAATTCCGCTAACAACTGAAAACACTACAAAACACTTAGTATAAGGAGACTGACTTGGCCAGGCAAAGTCAAGATTCAGTGAGTCAAAATCTTCATCACTGTTTGTATTAAAAAAAAAAAGACATTTTGGACAAGTATGCAGGGTAAGACTTGAAATCTGTACTTGAGCAAAACCGATGTTTCACGCCCCTAAAATGTTTTCATGAGTCTGATTTTTATTGTGTTCTCTAACACTTTTGTGAAGTGAAGTTGGATCTATTATTCTGGTTGCTTAGGCAGAACAAAATTCATTTTCATCCAAAAAACCAAGTCGGGTTTGCAAAATAAGCATTTTTGCTAACTCAGCTTGAAAACTGCAAACGTTTATTTTTCTTTGCCCCTAAAAATGAGCCATCCGAAGGAGTACTTGACTTTTTGTCTGGCCTTGTTCACCACAGGCTGTTGGTGATAGGGGAAATGCATGCAGGAGTGGAAGGGGTAAGTCTAAATTTAGGCCTCACTGAAGATGAAGTACTGGGAGGGAACAGTGTGGTAATTTAGTGGGGTGGCGGACTAGGCTAGACACACTGTCTGTATTGCAAGAATAATCATAGCCAACATGATGCACACACAGTGATATGGCTGGATGGTAACACGCTGTCCAAAAGATAATGGATGATGTCATGCAGATGAACTGAAGGGTGCTAATTCCTAGAATACAGCTAAGATCTGATCACACAGGTGTCATCGTGATTGTCCCCTCAGTTATCCCTCTATCCCTCTGATAAAAAAAAAAAAGGCCACCAGGGAAATCTCAAATTCAGGAAATATCATAAACGCTTTTCGATCCCTGAGAAATTTCAATTTTTCCTGCTCTACTGTACCTTCAATTTGCTATCAAACCTAAACATTTAGCAGCGATTGGTACATATTAATTTTTTGGGTATAACTGCTCTGACAGGACAAATAAGTCAAGCCAATACCCATGATCAAAAACATGTGAGACTGTAGGAAATTTACTCATGAATGGACAGTTTGAGCTATCATTTGAGCACCTGGTTTGCAAGTGTATGGCTGTTCAAGTGTCAGCTTCTAGATAATCTACATGCAGTTGCAAATGATTGATGATAACACTGAACAGACTAACAAACCTCCAATCTGTGTCTGCCCATATTTCATATCCATGCTTAATTATAATACTCTTTTCTTCATTGTATATTGCATATGCAATTATCAATGATTCAAATCAAATTCTAATTCAAACCAAAATCTATTTTTAGTACATACTTGACTTTCTGCAAATAAACAAACAAAAGACCAAAAAATCATCTGATCAAAAAGCTTGGGTCTGCATATCTACAATTTGCATTTTACCTCAGCTGTGAGACTAAAAACATCTGCTTGCCCATACAAATGATTTGTGAAGAGAGAAGCTTTGGGTGGTGCTGGAGGTGTCATTGTACCTTTGATATTTGAAAAAGTCTTACTAACTTTGACAAGATTTTTCAGACGCCAATTCCCCTGATATTTTTGCATCCAGTTCTGACAAAATGTCTTTCATCTTGGGACGCTGCTTAGGTCTATGTTCAAGGCAACGGCAGGAAAGTGAATACAACATCTCCACAATTTCTTTGCTCCAATCTCCCCCACGCTTGTCAAGAAGATCAAAAATGGTCCCTGCTTCATCTCCACTGTCTTCATCCCCTACATAACAGTGTTCCTGGACATAAGTTTTCAGATCAATTTCTTCTCTGTGTTGGTCCAATACTGGCAAGCCTGGAGAAATTTTTTTAAACTTGTGATCAAGGTGGTCGCATGTCTAATCTTCACTGACATCATACAAAAGAGTAAATTTGAATCTTATATACTGGTTTGAAAGTTTTCAGCAAAAACATTATGCAGAAAACATAATATTTCTACATTTATTGATATGAAAAATGATTAGCTACTATTAGTATTAATATCGTTCACTTAACAATTAAAACAGAAAATTTCTTAAAACCCAGTTCTCATCAGATAATATTGATTGATTCCATTCTAAATGTGTTATCAGTCATAATCTAGAGATATAATACAGTAATCCCTCATTTATCCGGTCCATAGCAGCCAAAACTTGATGGTTAATGTTGAAAGATGGATAATGCAACACTATCCCCCAATTGTACATGGATAACCCTAATACAATAATAATAATACATAATACTGTAGTAATAATAATACAGTAATTGAAAATAGTAAAATTAACAATATTACAGTTCTACAGTGCAGTAGAGGGAACAGCTATAGAACGCAGACAAGAGGTACCATACACAACGGCATTTAGGCAGTGAACTGAGTTTTGTCTGGCTCAGGTTGGTGGTGTGTGGGTGGTAAGTGGGAGGAGCATGGTGTGTGGGAGGAGCAGTTCCCGCAGAAAGATGAATAATGCATCACGCGCCAAAAGGATTGGTGACACCAAATAACATTGTGCGACGAATAACTTGATGACGGATAAATGAGGGATTACTGTACAATAATTCACAATTTGTTTTGAAACTAAACTTATCTTGCACTGACATCTCTGGTTTAAATCCCTCTGTCACTTCAACAGCTTAAAACATTTATCTATGTGGATCTGTCGTTGAGACAACTCAAAGATAGACTCAAGGTTTTCCAAGAAATAAATAAAAAATTCAAACACCAATTCAAATCTAATTTCAGACAACACACAAAAAAGTATTGTAATAATAACAAAAAAAATTTTTTTTAAACGTGGACATCTTATAAGTCTCGTAAAAAAGAAGTCAGCTACTGAAAAACTGTTATCTTTTTTATCTTAAATAATGAACATTGTTCACAAATCAGTTGAAATAAATGAGATTTCACATTTTTGTACAGTAACAGAATGCGCAGCCTGTTCTCAGGACTCACCTGTTAATATTTCTAAAATGACAACTCCATAGCTGAAGACATCCAGGCTGGGGTGAATGACAAAGGTGAGAGCTTCTGGGGCCAAATAGGCTCCAGTGCCAATGACCACTGAGGCTTTCATGATCTGGGTGGTCAGTCCACTGGGCAGAACTCGGGCTGTAGCAAAATCTCCCACCTGAAAAAAAATAACTTAATCTTCTAAGACCTGGAACAGGCAGACAGGTAGCAAGAGAGACAGACAAACATACAGACAGTGAGAGACAGACAGATATACAGAAAGGCAACAAAAGAGCAAGAAAAGAGTTGAATGTAATTTCGAAAATCACACTTTGAAATACGCAGCCAATGAAACAGAAAAAAGATGTGATAACAAAGATATCAGATATCAAATGATAGTGCTGTCCTAAGATAGGCCTGAAATGGCAGTATTTTTACCATGTGATCAAATATGCTGGCTTAATTTTTTCCCAGCAAACAAAATGTTATGCATATGCTTTAAAATTATTTTCTCACACAAACTATCCAACAATCTCTTAGCTTTCACTTGTCTGAGGTCATTCTTATTCATGAATCAAATATGTCACACTGAGTTGCAGAGGGTTACACTGCTTATCAACACTCTCAACCTAAACAAAATCATTCTTTTTTCCCAAGCGCAATGCTCTATTTCATACAATGTTGCTAATTATCTATTATTTTTCCTAGCCACAGACTGACCAGCATGTTGTGCATTGTGTGAACATTTTGTTTAGCCTGTCTAACATTCAAGGCAATTTTCAAAGGACTACAACAATTTAACTGCTATCAACGACCTAGATGTGAGACCATCATATCGCCGCCCGGAAATACTACTGCCGTAAGTCTGATTTTTGCAATTTTGAGATATTTGAACCCTGAGTATGGATGGGGCTGGTGCATCATATGACAAAATCTCGTAATCGGTTTTTTATTCGCTTACGAGATATGGTTAAAAAAACACTTGATGTAAATAAACACCATGTAAAAATTTTGAAATGTTACTGTTGCAACTCAAGTTATCCCATGTGTATTTCTGCTCTCGGATTCTGTTTTGAAATACTACTGCTGTA
>JBCEWB010049608.1:0-14226 GCA_039654565.1 Peronia peronii | reverse complement strand
CGCGGTGAGGAAGAAAATAGAGAGGACGAAGAGAAAATTCTGTTTAATTACTCCATGAAGAAGGAGTATTTAATCTTTCTGTTTCGCTTTTTTGTGTTTTTGTTTTTATCACGTGTTCTTTATTTCATACTAATCATTCCTGGCCGCTCGTGTCGAGTGAATGATGAGTTTACAATCCTACATTTGTACCATAACAAAAAAGTCAACAAAGAGAAAGGTCTAAGGCTATTTTAAACATTATTATAATGATTTAGATCAAGTCACAACAGCAGGAACAAGTAATAGTATTGTTTCCTACAATGAAAACCTGAAGTCTTTCATAAACTGGGATTTAGAACAAACAAACAAACGAACAAATTATACTACAGACAATATTCAGAACATGAATTTATACTTGGGCAGGTAGGGATCGAATTGGGTGGAGTCTTTGTGAGTCAGTGTTAGATCTTACGTTGTTGGTAATAGTTGTATTTCTTGTGTCTTTGCCAGTGAATTGATGAGAGATCAGTTAAGAACTGTATTGATTGAAGTCGGCTTGCTAAGCTACACGTCGTCGGTGGGATGTCTCCTATGGAATACCATTCTCAAATTCCAGGGGTGACATCTCTTCGCTCTCCTTGCTCCTGTCTTCTGTCCCGTTATCTTTCCTCTCTTCTTCTACATACTTGATCAGCCTTTTTGACGTGTAAACGCAGCTTACCGTGTTTGGCACAATTATATAGCCGTAATTGTGCTGATATGCCGGTAAACCAAGGAAGCTCCTTGCGTTAAACCCAAACACAAACAAACAAATAGGTGTCTCTGGCCAACTGGGGTTAAGATTGAGGGTGGAAAAAGAGAGGGAGAGGGAGAAGGAGGTGTATTCATTGTACCAAATATGCGTGCCTTTTTCTTAGTCTCAGTCTCATACATAATATGTGATCGAAATGTCCAGAGAGTGTGGGCAGTTACAAGAGTTTAGTTTACCTTGCCTTGACAGACCGGGTATACTGTTAGGGTCCTTTAAAGGGGAGAATTAACATGGATATTTATGAGAAATCGGGGAGGGGGGGGGGGGCAAGGAGAACCCTAGTACTCTCTGACCTACAAATTAACCTTATGAATTACTCATATAGGACCAGAAGATGTCCTTACATGTTAAGGTGGTAATGACTATGGGTGTATAAGTAACATTTCTGCCCTCGTTTCAAATTGAAAGAATTAAGCCCCCCATACACTCTCTTGTCACACCAAAGCGTTCTTGAGTGGTGATTAACGAAAGACAGGGTTGTTATTTTGCAAATCATTTGCCCCTATACACTGTACAGTTCTGCCCGTGACGTCAAATTTCTGCATCTCTCTTCCAAGTCGTTGACTGGTGAAGAAATTGTCAGTTTTTGCTTGGCTGATTCCTTTGCCTCACAGAATCTTCGGAGCGGTGCATGAGAGGCCCCCACTCTGTTCTTCTCCTTTTTGCCTCTGATGCGCGAAGGCTTATAATTTCCGCAAATTCTCTCCGTTTTACCGGTCCATTCCTCTATGTTGTCTGCCCACCTCGTGCTTGTCCTACCTCTGTGCTTCGATGAGTCCTTCAAGGGTCATCCCAAGCCGTCCGTATGACTGCTGGTTTATACTATGAATCTGCAACCAAACCCATAAAAGGCTTATAGACGCGGAAACTGCTGAATATCCATCTGAAATTTGGCACACAACATTGTGCTTCTAATTAAATAAAGCTAAAAAAAAAGCTTACTATATTTGACGTAATTCTAAAAAGGCAATAATAATTGAACATAAACTCGCGAACGTATTTGATCCGAATTATACGTTCGATAGAATGACGCGTTCAAAATACCAAACACGTTTTCTTTGAGTAAAGTTCAGTTTAATCATCCAAAATATCAACATCGAGATGCGCACTCTTGCCATACACTAAAAAGTCGCAGGGCAGTGTCGGTTTGACCCTACATTTAAATATAGCGTTCCACGAAGGCCGTGGGTTGTCCTCTAGTATAATCAAAAAATGTTTATATGATCAAACTTATAATTTTCATTTTGAGAGAGTCATATAGGGTTGTGTTTGACATCAAAATGAGCTAGAATTCGACGCCCAGACTGACTTTGGGTCAGTTCGGTTTAGTGATAGGAAAGAACGACATGGTTCGGAGAATTTGGAAACCATAGTAACATCGTGTTGACAAGATCACGTCATCGGGAATATCCGATTGTAGACACAGAAATCGAGGGAAACTTCAGTGATTTTATCGTCATATCTTATATTCAGCTTTAACCTCTGGATTTGGAGACATCTCTTGTGAATACTTCGACTCTGTTATTGCAATATTAACTCTAAAATTGTCAGCGGAAATTGTTGGGTTGCGTCCATTTCTGGTAATATATTTATGTTGAAATAATGATCTCTCCGGCCTAAAGACAGTATGAAACGAATATGTTGTAGTTGTATGTACATGCATGTTACCTTCCGCGGGGGCCCGGGCTTTATAAGTAGGTTCTCTGCTCCCACCTGCAGGCGGTCTAAGCCCGCCATCAGTGGGATGTCTCCCATGCAGTGCCATCCTCGACATTCCAGGGGAGACATCTCTTCTCTCTCTCCTTGCTCCTGTCCTCTGTCCCGCTTTCTTTCCTCTCTTCTACTTGACGTGTAAACATATCTTATCGTGTTTGACACAATATAGCCGTAATCGTGCTGATGTGCCGTTAAATCCCAACACAAACAAACATGCATGTTACTTTGGGAATGAATGCAAATGACAAAGTCTTAACTTAAACTAGTAGATCTGTCCACTGATGTCATAAACTTTGTAGAGTTAGAAATCTTGTTTATCCAAAACGGAAGACCGTTTACTTTCTGGTATGTGATTAAAATCATCAATTTATCCCAGAAAGAGAGATGGCAATAGTAACGCGCTCGGAGATTCTGATATGAGAGAGTTAACTGTGTCGCAGAGTAAGAGCAGGATCGGTGAGATAAGAAAACAGTTTAACCCTTAGGAAATGAATATCATCGATGTGAGTGCAGTGGGAAGTATAGGTAATATTATTATAATCAGCCAACCATTTGCAGCCCGCCGGGTGCCGACGAGGAAATCTATAATTGATAAGATGCAGACAAAGGATAACGGATCCTGGCGAGACCTGTTGTTGATGATGTTTCCTCAGTCAACCAAATCAATTATTTTTCCTAATAGACAACACAAGATTTCAGAAAAACCCGATGCGATTTCCGGCCAAAAGTAGGCCAGGCGTTTTCCTACGTTATTAGCACTACACACTACTATCATTATTCGGAGAGTATCTAGACTGAATAGGCTTTAGATTTATTCTTCCTACCCACCGTAACAGGGTCAAGCCAAGAAGTGAGACTGACTTACGCCCAAGGCAAGGCCAAGGTCATGGGTTGATGGGATTTCCCGGGATATTGGTGAACTCTGTTAGTGACAGGAGATGTAAACAAACATTGTCAACAAGCGGAAAAAAGTTTCGTTCGCTTCAGTTGGTATGAAATATGCCCAAAGAAAAATTCAGAAAAATTTGTTATATCAGGAGCATTTTTTTTTTCCTCTGGTTTGCAATTCAAAGCTGAAAACAATAGTAGTGATTTCCTTTTTCTCCTTACACTGCCTTTCTGTACCCCCATGTCTGTACCCCATGTCTGTACCCCATGTCTGTACCCCATGTCTGTACCCCATGTCTACACCAGATGTCTATACCCCATGTCAGTACCCCGTGTCTGTACCCCATGTCTCTTTCCCTTGTCTGTACCCCATGTCAATACCCCATGTCTGTACCCCATGTCTATAACCCATGTCTGTACCCCATATCTGTACCCCATGTCTATACCCCATGTCCAGACCCCATGTCTATACCCCATGTCTGTACCCCATGTCTATACCCCATGTCCATAGCCCATGTCTTTACCCCATGTCTGTACCCCATGTCTGTACCCCATGTTTATACCCCATGTCTATACCCCATGTCTGTACCCCATGTCTGTACCCCATGTCTATACCCCATATCTGTACCACATATCTGTACCCCATGTCTATACCCCATGTCTTTACCCCATGTCTGTACCCCATGTTTATACCCCATGTCTATACCCCATGTCTGTACCCCATGTCTGTACCCCATGTTTACACCCCATGTCTATACCCCATATCTGTACCACATATCTGTACCCCATGTCTATGGCCCATGTCTGTACCCCATGTCTGTACTCCATTTCTGTATATTCCATATACATTCCATATCTCTAAAAATGTGAAGTACATCTCTTTATAACTGCTCAAAATGCGCTGATGTTCCATGGTAATCGTATAAAAGAAACCGGAGGCTGGCTGAATGTGTGGAAGACAATATAGAGTAGTGACTACATAATATAGTAGTACTAGCCCACTGAAGTGACTACATTGTGTGCAGCGAGCGAGCTTATCTGTAAGTGCCCCCCCCCTCCCCCAACTTCCTTAGACACTGTCCCTGATATCTAAAGCAGGGTCGTGTCGGACCAGACTAGGAGATTCCTCGAGCCTGCGGTATGTCCATTACAGAAGACAGCCAGATTTTCAGAGTGTGTAGAGACGATAAGCCGACCAAGGAGATACACATTCTGTGGATGGGATTTAATACTTTTATCTTGGTTTGTTCTGCTCGTTGCCTGGAAGCCGATAGACACTTTGGCTACTTTGACTGCCTTCCAATTAATCTTAACCCTAACCTGAACATCAAGGGCCCAAGAAATATTTCAACATAATAATATGATGTTAAAAGTCCAAACCTTCAAATATGAACTTCTTGGCCGAGAGAATAAGTATTTAATAACGACAGGCGAAAGTCAGGACATTTTTCACCTTTGATTTTCTATGTAAGTAAGTTTGCTCAAATGGTGTTTAGCAACTTGTATCCTGCTAGAAGCCGCTCTTTGATTGGAAGATATGTCATATTTGGGAGTATGCGGCAGTTATTAAGCTTGAAAAAGGAATCAGTATTAGTAAAAATCTCAGAAACTGGTGACTTTTAAAGCATACCATTTGACAGATGATCAAATCTCAGTATTTGTCTGAATTTCAGAGAGAAAAAGCAACACAGCCATTATCTCAAAATTGGCACAAATCACTCCGCCCGACTCAGAGGTTCGGACAATATCCTACCATTATTTATGATATTTCGAAACTTATAGAGGGCTATCCCAGCTGGGCTTTTAGCAATCAAGCTAAATTGTGGCAAATGTGTGTTTATTGATGTCATTTTTTTTCAACCAGCTGACTTACGTCCCTTTGTCAAGTATAAGACATTAATTTTTCCTTCTGTAATTTGAAAAACGTGAGGAAAAAAGAAAGGAAGAAATATGTTTTTAAAAAAGAGGGATAAGAAGAAAGATGTTCGTCACATGGTGAATTTTTCAGAATTTTCAGTTCCTCAGGTTTCAGATAACACGAGGCAATGGGAATCCTCCTAGATTGCTTCCGGTATTCCAGCCCTCTTGACTTGTTGTTTCTTTAGATAACAGACCAGCAACCTTGTGTTTATGGGGTTATTTCAAAATAGGTCCCACGTTTTTCTTTTTTTTTTTTCCCCCTCTCTTTTTTAAAATCTAGCTTGGGAATTGATATGAAAAGTTACAATCTTAGAAAAGTACCGGTTTATACGTTTGTCAAGTTAGGGGACTCTTCTCTCTGTCTGTCTCTCTCTCTCTCTGTCTGTCTCTCTCTGTCTCTTTCTGTCTCTCTGTCTCTCTTTCTCTCTATCTTTCTCTCTCTCTGTCTCTCTCTGTCTCTGTCTCTCTCTGTCTCTCTCTGTCTTTCTTTCTCTCTCTCTCTTTCTGAAAGGCTGCCGTTGCAGTCGGTAAAGCTAGAGCAATGATTCCCCACCCCCTCCTCCCCCAACCCCACTCCCCTTTCCCAATCAAAAAAAAAGGGAAGGGTAGAAAAGAGCTTGATAAAGACGTCAACGGGGTTAAAAAAAAAAAGAAAGAAAAACAAAAGAAGATGGAAAAGTTGTCGGCGAAACAGATCAATGAGAGAAAGTGTTCGATGAGCGAGTGGTTGTGCACCACACTGAGCCATGGTGCAAAAGGTCACATGATAAACGAGACATGTTCGATAATGATTGATCTTGGTTCACTGATAAGTGGATAGACATGGATTGGATGAAGCTGGATAAAAGAACCTGGACGTTCTCTCGATGGGCAATGGATATACTCGCCCACGACTGTGGTAGAAGTTACTGCGTGCCACAAGGTTAGAGCGCGTTACAGTGAAACGTGGTTCTCTTGGGACTGGTGGTGTACTACAACTCTCCTGAGATCAATGTCATTTAAAGCTGCTGTGCCGATGAATAAGCTATAGTAAGGTGTTGACTGTTGTGTGAAATATTTAACACTTGGTTGGCCTGAAACGAGAGCAGGAGATTGTCAGTTTGAAAGGATTCAGGAGTTCATGAATGGGCGTACATTGATCTAGATTTGTCACCAGGAGTGATTTTCATAATAAATTATTCAAGATCTTTTGAATATGCCGTTTTGAAAAGTAGTCTACGGCTAGTGTTGATTAAATTCTGTAGTGTGTTGGAATATTTTGGCGGCAGTAGTGTTAAAGTTGTCGTCACAACAAACACTGACGGCTGGCTGATAGCTGTGTGTATGTGGGACACCGGTACACGGTGCTAGGACGGTGTTGATCGGCGGTGTGACGTACTCGGGCGACAATTCTACCTGTGTGCGTGTGTCTCTGCAGTACCCATGTCGTCACAAAGCACAGCCATCAGAATGAACCGTAAGTACTCAATACTTTAACTTAAGTCTGGCAGATTGTCAAGTCGTCTACTGAGAAGTATTCAATGATTACAGAAATGATATCTTCTTCGTAACACGAACATTTTTTTTAGTTCCACATAAAGAGGTTATAGTGCAATAAGTTCTGTGGTTCCACCAGCAGTGACTCCTTATTTGACTGTCTACGTGGAGTCATGTGCAAAATAGTTAAATGCCCTGTCTGCCGTGGGTGAAGAAATAGTAGAAATGTGCAGACTTCATGGCCACACTTATGATCAACTTAAGAACCGCCAATATCGGAAATTACTGGACAGGCAATACGTGCGATTAGGATCTCCGTTATTTGTAATATATCGTGATTAGTTTTCATAATCATGGCCAGTTTCTAAGGACGGAAAAAAAATCTCCCGGGAAGGAATTGAATTTTCTTGTATTTTCTGCAAGGAAGGAATTCCAGCGAGGTCTCCAAGGCCCCTAGATTTCAGCGTTCAGACTATTTGCAAAGCGCTATTCTACTATTTCTTGGCGTTTTCTAACTGTCCAGTGTTCTACATTGGTAACATATTGGCAAGAACTTAACTTGGCTATCCCCTCCTGCCCATGCACTCACTGCCTTTGATGACTAAAATTACCGATATTTGATGAGCAAAATCTATTTACAGTATTTGCAGGAGACAGACAATGTAACTTTGTCTGTCTGATTTTGCTTCTCTTATTTTCTGTCTTTTCCGTTTTGCTGTCTTGTGGCCCTCAGATCTTTCTCGAATTTGGACTGATCACTGACCATTGGCGACAGAGTTTGTCTCAGGTACATCTATCCTCATGGAACAGTGTTGTCAGTAAAAGCCTCTCACTCTTTGGTTTCTGACATCCAACATTTAATATCTTTTTATTGACATCCAACATTTACAAGAGATTTCGGGACTTTATGAGTTAAGCTGTGATTCTTCATGTTTTTCCAGACAAGCCGGACCATGTCGTGTTTACTGACTGCAACATTCTATTGCTCTAAATCTTGGCTCTTTCCTTGGCTGTATGAAATTGAAAAAGGCAAACAAAACTACGAAATGGAACACGTTTGGATCGGAACGTACACACCATAACATATAGGCTATCTCTGAATAGTCAGCTCTGTCTGCTGTTCCACTGGGTATTCATAGGTCGTTTCAAAGATACGTTCGTCAAGCTGCAGCAATGTGGGTGTGTGTGTGTGTGTTTTTCTTTTTTTTTTTTTTTTTTTAATCTGTCGTGTTTTGTTGCGAATTGCGATATATTAGCAGGTGATATAGCATGCGTATGTGTGTCTGTGTATATATTATGTATGTGTGTGTTCAGGGGCAGTGTATGTGTATGTGTTTGTTTAGGTGTGGGTGTAGATGTTTGTTTGTTTGTGTTGGGGTTCAACGACACATCAGCACGATCACGGCCATATTGTGCCAGACACGGTAAGATACGTTTATTCGCCAAGAAGAAGAGAGGAAAGAGAGCGGGACAGAATACAGGAGCAAGGAGAAAGAGAGGTTACCCCTGGAACGTCGAGGATGGTACTAGATGTATAAGAGTAGTTGCTATGGTTGTCTCAGAACTCGTCCTGACTCCGAATACAGAGTTTATATAACACGAGAATTCCCCTTGCTATGGACGCCAGCGGGGTTCTCTGGCTGTCCCGAACATCTGTGGCGGCCCTGACAAGCTCGCTCTCTGACTCAACTCCATCATATTTGTTTACGTCGTGTGTTTAGCTCAGAAATGTTACAGGAACTAGTCTGTTTAACACTCCAACCGTCAAAGAGCCGACCTGGTCAAATAGTTTCTCAGTGTATTTTTGTACGGGTATCATTTTGCAAACAGCACACCGTTTAGTGGTAGTGTCCTCACATGAGATCATCTTTAAAAAACAAAAGATACAGTAACAGGATCAGGTTAACTTAGGTCTGATTAGTTAGATCCGTAGTCAGTGGGAGACCATTGGGACACTAACGATGTCATCCTGACAATTTTTCTTCATCTGTCCCGGTCTACTGCAAACCGCATGAGGTGGTCAGAGGGAGTTGGTCCACTCCTTGATAGTATCATCCCATCATTTTTTTTTTGGTACTTTCTGTCTTCCTCCTCTCCCCCCTTCTCCCTTAGCTCATCATACTTCCCAATGGAATCCCCTGCCAAACAGCTGACAGTGTCGTGACATTGTATTCATGGTATATCACCTTATAACATGGCAATTTCGTAGAAGACGCATCTTTATGTCATCAAAAACCCTGACATATCTCTTGGGGATTTAGGGTTAAGTGTTTTGAAGGTCATCCATACGTATGTAATATGTTGTAAAAAGTTAGAGTCTAGTAACACTGGCAGACCAGCAGTTTAGTTCCTGGCACTTTGAGAGTTAAGGTCTTGCCTGTGTCAGGCAGTGCAGACTGCAGATGGTGTCTGGCAGGGTGAGTCAGATTATCTGTCCCTGATTATCTAGGTCGTGAGCTGTCGGTCCTGTACTATGATAATATGGTTCGCTGAAGAAAGGCATGGAAAGGGGGGAGGGGGGGGGGGGAGGGTGGAGGAGAGCTATATATCTGCTGATGGTATCTCATGGTATGAATTATAATGATACTGGTGGCAACGGACTTTTACACTCAGGCCTGTACGTATTTCATCTCATCATGGAGACGGACGGCGGAGGAGGGAAGAGATTTGGGGAGGGGGGGGGGGGGCACCTGGTAATAAATTTGCCTAAGACCTCAAATATCTGATTCACCGGTGACAGTTGTTCTCGGATCTCGTGGTGGAGCGGTAACAAACATCAGTGAGTGTTCTATTTTAGCAAGGGGGGGGGGGTACAAACACTCCTCCGGTGTTTTCCAGGTTTTTTTTTTTTTTTTGGTCAAATATGGACTATTGTTCACTTTGGTCGGCAGTTCAAGCACAAGAAACTACCGTCATGACGATATCAATAGACCAGTGGTTCTTATCCTGGGTTGGATTGAGCCCCCGAGGTCCAGTGGATCAGTCTCAGAGGTTAGGCTAGGCGGAAGTCAAGACACACAGTCATTGTCTTTGTGAATTTTGGCTGAAGTATTTTATTTCTCCAATTACAAAGAGTTCGATGCATGCACATATGGAATTTGCGGGGTTCAGCGCTTCCAACAAGATTAAGAACCACTGTTATAGATAGATGTCAAATGTCCGGAGCAGTCCAAGTAAATAAATAAATAAAAACAAAAATGAAAGATGCAGTGGTCTTATGATAGATATTGGTAGAAGTTAGTCAGTAAATTATTTCGACTGTCTGCGTCGTAGGTGCATTAATCAGACCTATCCGTCTAATTAAGGCGAAGAAAGAACAAGAAAGATATCAATGCCTATTGTTGTGTTATATGGATGTGCACGAGTGAGGAGAGTCATTCCGTGACAACCAATAGATATGGACCAGGTGATTACAGCTCGGAGGAACTGATCACTCAGTCTTGTAATATGTATAATTAAATGTAGGAAACCACAGCTACCTTGCCCTTTCTTCACAATGCGGTGCCCTGCAGTCACAGACATTATGACTGTGGGTCTCACAATCGGGTTGCCATTATATTTTAACACTTTACCTACCAAAGCCCACAAGAGCTAATATTTATAAATCATTACACTGGTTATTTTAAGGTTAGAATAGATAGCCTTTATTAAAACTTGGGCGCCAGATTTTAATTTTAATAAAGGAATTTTACATGGTCCTGTGTCAGTTGCAATATGGGTCATAGGACTTTAATATATAGGCTATAATCCTTTGTAGGGAAAGAGTAAACCCTTATCACCCCCCGCGAGGGCCCGGGGTTTATAAGTAGGTTCTTTGTCACACCTGCAGGTGGTGTAACCCCGCCATGGGTGGGATGTCTCCCATGGAGTGCCATCCTCGACATTCCAGGGGAGACATCTCTTCTCCTTCTCCTTGCTTCTGTCTTCTATCCCGCTTTCTTTCCTCTCTTCTTCTTGACGTGTAAACGTATCTAACCGTATCTGGCACAATTTCGCCGTAATCGTGCTGATGTGTCGTTAAACCTCAACACAACCCAACCCTTATCAAATTTAGATGCTCGGGTGGAAATATTCCATGGGATGACGAGCTCTCCTCTAACAAAATACTGATAATCTCTCAGGTCGTCCTGTGGTTGATATTTGGTGTTGGGCACAGTCATCTTGGCTCTCTTATCTGTGGCGCCATCTTTTCCCCAGAAAACTCTGTGTAAGTGACTCCTCAAACAATACTTGATCTTTACATGAGAGGCTTTGCGTTTTCTTTTGTGTCTGGGCTGTTGCACTATTTAGTATAATCGCGCTGCTTTGTTGGTGATGTAATTGTGTGTAGGTGTGCACCATTAATAAAAATGAAGGAGAGGAAACGGTTGTCTTTCGCACCAAGTATATAATATAACCAGAAGGGAACCAACTGCCTTCGTGGGAGATTTTTAAAATACATGTATAGGTCAAACCGATATAATTGCATTTGCAACTTAAGGTATATGGCAAGCGTGCGCACCTTGATGTTGGTTGTTTATACTGAATGTTCTCAAGAAAACGTGTTTGGTGTTTTAAACGCGTCATTCTATCGAACGTACAATTCAGATCAAACATTCTCGCGAGTTTATTGTTCAATTATTATCGTTTTTTTAGAATAGCATCAAACATAGGGAGCTTTTTTCGACTTTATGTAAATAGAAACAGAGATCTTTATGCAACAGTGTTCTGTGCCAAATTCCATATGGATACATTCAATAGTTTTCGAGTCCATAAGCCTTTTGTGGGTTTTGTTGCAGATTTATAGTATAAATATAGGATCTACCCCTCCAGAGCTCAGTCGTTTTCCTAATACAAGTTTTGATTTGGTGTCATGTTACTGTTTTATGATCACGATCAATTGGAGATTTCAGATCAGATTGAAACATGTGAAACTGACTTGGTCCCATATCAACCCATCCAGTTCTTCTGCAGTGAACAGATGCTCTTTTCTTTCTGATCCAAATGAAAAGATGTTACATGTCTTTTTCTAGTTTTTCCATGCGTAATGTATTCTCTTAGGTTCTTTAACAATGTGCAGGTTAAAATGTTTGCTCTAAATAGGAGATCAATACTAGCGGAAAACTGATCAGTTATTCGGGAAATAGCCAACGTTGCTAAATCCATGGAAAGTTGTTTGAATAGATCTCTGAGTGTCGGTCCATCTATTTATTTACCTTTCCGGGGATCTTTCATCGTTCTGCATGTCTATCCATTCACTCGTCTGTCCTTCTGGTCCTTAATGGATGAATGGATGGATAGATGGATAGATGGATGGAAGGATAGATGGGTAGATAGATGGATGGATAGATGGGTGGATAGATGGATGGATGGATCGATGGATGAATGGATGGATGGATGGATGGATAGATGAAGGATAGATGGATGGATGGATGGATGGATGGATGGATGGATGGATGGATGGATGGATGGATGGATGGATGGATGGATGGATGGCCGCATGGAAGTGGCAGCTGAATGGACAGAGCGACATGTCGCGTCGACCGAATAAAACGATTTCATGAGTGACCGACCCAGAATCGTCCAGCCTAACCCGGCAGTATTCTCTCTCTCTCTCTCTCTCTCTCTCTCTCTCTCTCTCATTCTTTGGCAGTCAGAACTTAAGTCACTCTGTTTGGGATCCCGAGTTTCCGACCACAGGAGTGTTGAACACAGTGCTTTACTTACTTTGAGCTTGGCAAAAACCACCTTTTCCCCTTGGGGGGTCGTCGTGGCCATGGTGGTTTGACGTCTACTCCATGGTGAAAAACAGCTTACGTCGGTGAGGTTGTAGGTTCGATTCGCGGGTCCTCCCGTGGTGGATCGAAAACCTGCACTTTTTCAGTGACTCAACAGGGACCTCTGGGTAGGGAAGCCCGGTGTCTAGCCTTCTCGGATGGGGCGATTATAATTCGCTGGTTCCATGTGCACGTTGAAGAAATCCCGGCAGTGAAAAATCGATGAAGAGTAGGCGGAATGCCGCTGTCCGGGCAGAGTTTCCAAATTCCAAATTGCTACCCACAAAAATTCTCAACAACAACAAAAAATAATCCTATTTTCTGAAGATCGAAAGGCTTAAGAAGAACAAACCGTTTCCCCTGAAAGTTTCGGTGTCGAGAAAATCGGGATTTAGTTCTGAGATCTCTCTGAACCAAGGAGTTTATACCATTACACTGGAGAGCGGACTGATGACATCATGCGTGCCGAATGTGGAGCCATGGCCATGAGGGCAAGAAACCTGTTTAACGTTAAGACTTAACGTCGTTGTTGTTATGTTACCACGTGCAAAACTAAATGAAACTCACGTATAACAGTACTAAATCTAACCGTATGGCCATGGCGCTTGTTTTGGCACGCTAGATACATTGTGTTTTGTTAAGGCCGCGTCATGAGTCCGCACTCCAGTATAAATAGTATAAGTTCCTTGCTTTGAACCCACAGTGACCGACACACGTTACGTTTTCTTTATGCATTTCAACGTCCTGCGAGTGGTCATCTCGTAGACAGATAGTTTTCAGAGAATGGAGAAATACAATGGGCTGTCTTTTAAATTTAAGATTGTGAAACGTTGTATTTGTGTGGGTGGAGATCAAACTAAAAGATCGTTAGACAGACAGACAGGCAGGCAGGCAGGCAGGCAGGCATAGACCGACAGGCAGGCAGGCAGGCAGGCAGACAGACAGACAGACTGACTGATTGACAGACAGACAGACAGGCAGGCAGGCAGACAGACAGACAGACAGACAGACAGACAGGTAGGCAGGCAGGCAGACAGACAGACTAACAGACAGACAGACAGACAGGCAGGCAAGCAGACATAGACCGAAGACAGATAGACAGACAGACAGACAGACAGACAGACAGGCAGTTTAACATTGATGGAAAAAATGCACACAGACACAGAGGCAAACGCACAAACACACGGAAACAAACACACAGTTCCAGACATACTTACACATACACATCTACATACATAGAACAAACATACACACCTTAAAGAACCACAGAAAAGCGCCCTCTCTAGTCTCTTGTCTCTCAGAAAGTTATGAAACGTTTGCATCAAACTCTTTTCTTTTGGAATGGCTACATTCCTTTTGTAGTCGTCTTCCTTTGTAACCACATCAATATCGCCAACGATGGTCAATAAATGCTGAGTTCACGAAACTGCAAAACCAAGTCAATAGTATTGATTATATAGATCTGGCTTTGTACAGCAAAAGTGCTCAGCAAAACTGACATATTCTAAATCCATCTGCGAGATGCTTCGTTTATTTATAGCGTGTTCTTGCCTTTCTTCAAAGATTGCCTATGGTGGCTTCTTGCGTCCTGATAATCTGTCTGTCTGTCTATCTGTCTATCTATCTATCTGTCTATCTATCTATCTATCTATCTATCTATCTATCTATCTATCTATCTAT
>JBCEWB010049586.1:0-12533 GCA_039654565.1 Peronia peronii | reverse complement strand
TTAAAGAGTGGGGATGTTTCTTGGCACTGGAGTCAAAAAGGAGAGGAAGGAAATTCACCCCCCCCCCCCCCCCCCCCCCCAAACAAAACAAAACAAACAAACCAGAAAAAAAGTCTGAGAGTCTCAAGAGGGCGTGTTTCTTTTTAAAGTATGCCGGCAGTTTCTTCCTCACTGACTCCATTAAATTTTGTTCTTTGTGCTATCTTTCTCTTTTTTTTTCTTTCATTCTTGACCTTCTTTCTGTATTGTCTACTGATGAGCTTATTGCTTCTGTCATTCCCATTTTCTCCTTCTCTGTCTCTCTTTCTCTCTTTGTATTTCTTTCTCTATCGTTTGTTTTCTCCCCTGGCTTTAATATTCAGAGCGGCATTGTCTTCTTTTATTCCACTCCTATTGTTGCTTGTTTTCATTGTAAATCCATTCTTATCTCTCGAGCGTAGTGCTCTGGCAGACAGTATATACTTTTCAAACTGAAATAAACCTGAGCCCAGAACTTTTCTTTGCAGATTTTTGTTTGTTCGTTTGTTTGTTTTTCATTTATTATTGTTGCTTGGGAGAAGAGGAATTGAAATATGTGCGGGGCCAAAACGCTGTGATTTTATTTTATTTCTTTTCTCATTTTTTTTTCCTGTTCTGTATCTCCTCGCCTCCAGATTTTTTTGCTCTTCTATTGTACAATTGCTCGACGTTGTGTTTCGTGACACTTCAATGTCTCCAGCGTCACTACAATCCAGCCCATTTCTCTCTCATCTATATGATGAGTTTTCTGTCTCCGCTTATTGCTGCTCCAAACCATCACTAGTTGAAATGAGAAGAACAAAAAAAAAAAAAAAAAATGAAAGGCATGAAAGGCACTACCGGATTTTAAGAAAACAGCTTTTCTTCTTACTTTAGTTATTTCTCCATCTGTCCAATATAAATGAACACAGTATTGAAAAACAACGTACTGCACGGCTTGACTTTCTAAACAGCTACCACTTATTCTTGGATTTGTGTTAACAGAGAGACAGGAAAATTGAATATCTGTTTTCTGAAAACGGATTTTTTTTTGTTTTTGTGGAAAAGGGTAAAAAGATGTTTTGTCAGAAAAACATTAAGGTAGCTGTGATCGTGCCTAACTGCATATCATGAAATCAAACGTCGAACTTTTGGCTGATTCAATCCGTAGTAATTGACAGTAGATCTAATGACGAGGACACTTCTGTGGTGACTACACACACCCTTAAAACGTATTTTGATTTCATGCCACAATAATACCTATAGCTGTTCGAATTACAACCAATCCCCTGCCATAGGAATAATTTCAAGAATTGTTTTCAGTTGTAAATTCTGGGAAAAAAAAATCCGTTGCATTTGAAACAAGGTAAATTTTAAAAAATTATTGTTGTAGGACTTACCTGGAACTCTCCGCTTTCATCTAGAAATATCGAACTTTTTTTTTCTTCTTAATTCTAGAGGGACATAATTGAATTTATTTGAAAGACAAGTCTTCTCTCTGCTCTTCTGTCTTAATCTGCATCAACTTTTCTTTTTCTTTTTTTTTCATTCTGTGGTGTTAATGACACCTTTTGTATATTTCGACTGTCCTTATATTTGCTGTTACTGGGGACAGAGTGTTTCATAAAGATTCAGCATTGGAGCTCACGAACAGTATTTGTAACACTGTCGTTTTCTTGATTTTGCTTCAAAGCCTCATCCTGCCATGTTTGAAAAAAAAAAATTAAATATTCTTTTTCATTTTTGTCTCTATCGTTTTAGCCTGCTCTGGTTGTGTTTCGTAGTGTGATTTGTTTGTTTGTTTGTTTTTTTTTTTTTTTTTGTTAAATGAGAGTTGCCCCAGTTGTCCTGAGTTGCGTAAAACCTTCATCTTATAATTCAGTAAGACTGGCAAACAGCCGGGATAAAGCAAGCAATAAGTTCCTGGATTAATTATGTTAAAGGGAAGAAACCTACAGACAGCACATTAAAACTTGTCCAGCCTGTTGTAAGGTAGCAGTGAAAAATATCTAAGTAAAACGGAGATGTTGGTCCTGCGAACAAGAAATAAGAGAGTTGGACATAGGGAGTGTGGGGAACAGGAGAAAGACACAGTTGTTGCCTTGATTACAATATATTTTACTCCAGATTCGTTTAACCTCTTTTGATTGAAAAATTTTCGCAGTATTTTTTTCTTTTCTTTCTTTTTCTTGTTTTTTCTTTCTTTTTGTTCTTTCTTTCTTTCTTTCTTTTTAACGATTTCTTCCTATAATCAAATGTGAAGTGTTGGTAACAGTGTGATCCCCGTGAAAGAGTTGTAAGTGGTTGGGATGAATAAAGAACGAAGCCCCTATGAAAGAGAGCTAATCTAGTTTGGATCAGTTTTCTTTTCCTCGTTTGTTTTCTACAGTAAATTGGTCAGAGGAAAGCGTGGTCTTGTTTGCACACTCACAGAGCGTGGGCTGACGTTCTGTGGAAGACGACCGTATGTCCCTGATGAGACCTTGCAGATGGCATATTCCGCTCTTGTTTTCGCGAGAACAGAAAACGACCAAGATTAACGTAATATCATATTCGGTCTTCCTGGCTTCTCTTCAGGGGGTTGGATTTTGGGGTGAGGTGGGAGAAGGGGGTGGGTATGTTCCATGTTACAGTGCCGAAAAATTATTTTGAATCTGGAATGTCACGTACGGTATTTTTCCAGATCTGGACTGTGCAGAAATGAGGGAGGGAGGGGATGGGGGAATGGGGGTGGGGACTTGAAAGAGAGACCGTAGAAACCAGCATAGCCCCGGCTGCTGCCCGTTATCGATTCCTTGTCCTTGTCCTATTGATTTCTGTCCCTAACAGCCCCTCGCCGATGCGTTTAGTAGCACCCTCGTGACTTCCTCCTTCGTCTTTCATCTGTACGCTCTGTCTCGCTCTCCTCCTGGTGATGACGTTGTTGTCTTTGTTGGTGGAGCTGATTGTTTGGCTCGAGCAGCCTGACGAGGGCAAGAGATAAAAGCGGCCAAATTCACGGAGTTTTCTTCCTATTAGGCTTACAGGACAGTGCCACGCTGTTTGAAATGGGGGAGGATTTTTGGAGTTTGTGTCGAAAATCACAAGAAACTGGTTTATTAATATATAAAACTATTCTTTATTTTAAATGTATTTTTTAAAAATTCAGATTTTCTGAATGCGTCATCGAAAACATTTGACGAAAGCAGAACAGGAATAAGAAGAAACAAAAACAAATGCAACAACTGCTACAGCAACGAGCCAACTTTTTAGCGACAAAAACAAAACAAAACAAAATACGGGCAGAAACCGTGTAAAATGAATAATAAACAGTTAATCAATGATGATGATGATGATGATGATGATGATAACAATAATAATGATAGAGGAGTATGGTAGAGCTCTGTCAGCATTACCTAAACAAAGTACAGGAGAATTGAAAATGAGTAGAACCACACTCTGGAATATTCTGTTCAAGTTTCCTCATTTCGCAGATCAGGCGTGGCTCCCACACCATCCGTGGTACTGTTTGTTAGCATCGTGGCCTCTGATCCTTCACTCTCAGAAGCCCACTTCCCTCGTTTGTGCCTGGCGGTACTTTGCTGGCCTTCCCTTCAGTACACAGACATGGCTGTTTGCTTTGAGGACGCTGATAGTAGCACTGTGCTGTATTTCATTCTGTAAATAACAAAGAAAGAGAATGAATCATTAAATTATCTCGCTTTTTTGGTGGGAAGATGGGAAGTGGAGAGGAAGCAGAAACCGAACTGTTCTTTAAAAAATGAAACATCGGAATGGAATGGTAGAGATCTGTTGGAAATAACACCAGAACCACCAACAATAACGACCATAAGAACACAACAATGTCAACAGCTTAATGCTGAATGGTGCACTACGGGTTATAAAGGATGTTTGGTAGTCGCAGTGAAGTATTGTGAAAACGAAAGTAAAACAGAAGCCGAAAAGGTGAAAAGAGAAAGAGAGAGAAAGTGAGAGAGAGAGAGAGAGAGAGAAAGAAAGAGACAGAGAGAAGGAGAGAGACAGACAGACAGAGACAGCGAGGAAGTAGCAGTGCCACAGATTAATTCTATCCTCTGTTTATTCCCTAATGATGCCCGTGCTTGTCAAAGTGCGGGTTCCCACAGTGGTGGGATTTGCTTACAAGAATCATATTTCAAGATGGTTGTTTGGAGCCATGGTGGCCAGATGGTCTTACGACAGTCTCAGTATCGGAGAGCAAATTCACGCATAAGCGTCAAGAGTGGGAAGTTTTCGCCTTTATAAGTGGGACGGAAATTTGAAGTAGGAGATTCTAGAGGGAAGGGAACGTGGAAGAGGAGAGCTCTTTTATTTTATTTAAAAAAACAAACAAACAAACAGACAAACAAACAAGAAAAAACGTTGTTGTAATATGGACTCTCTTGTTGATGGCAATAATAATTACAACGACAAGGAAACGATGACTATGAGGAAGGGCAGCCTCCATGGCAAAATGAGCATTTTATGATCTGTTACAAATAATGATGCAAGAGCAGTAGAATATGTACTTTTCTCTTGTCTTCCTTTTTTTCTTTCTTTCTTTCTTTCTCTCTCTTTCTTTCTCGTAGACACCTCCATGTCTCTATGTACCCATTCTTCTCCGTTTTTCCTATCTCTGACTTTCTTCCTCATTGTCATTCTTTGTCCTCACTTCTCTTTCTGCCTCTTTCAGTCACCACCAGCCTTATCTTTCCTCCTCTTCCTCCCCTTTCTCTCTTCTCTCTATTCATCTTTGCCTCCCCTCTCTTGGTTTTCTCTGTCCCCACTACGTTTTTTGTTCTGCTCTCTTCTCTTTCTCTTTCCTCCAGTTCCAACCAATGATATCTTCCCACCCTCTCCTCCCATCTTGTATTTTCATCTCTTTTAGCCATCTCTCTCCTGATTCTCTGTCTCTTCCACCTCCACCTTGCCGCAGCCACCATCATCACTCAGCCCAGACCCTTCTGCCAGATGGAGCTCGATTGTATCTGGACTCGGAGGGTTGGGATCGAAGGCGGGGCAGCAGAAAAATGTTGTTTTGATCTCAGTTTGGAAGCCCAGGGGAAGGGTGGCAAAAAGGAAAGAAACCAAGAGAAGTGCGACTGTGATGGAGAGGCTGGCAAGGAGAAAACCGCGATAATGACAGAGAGCGAACGGCCTGGTCTGAATGGGCCAAACGAGGCCAGAATTACGCAGCTAGCCAGACAGTCGGCTTGTTCCGGAGCGGAAGTAGGAATCGATGGCGACACCGTTTTACTGGGGACCATATTAGTTCTTATATTGATTTATAGACAGCTACTTCAACCATTCAATTCTTTGGGTGTCGTATTAACAAGGGCTGTTCGCTTTCTTTTTTCTCAATTATTTTTCTTTCCTTTTTTATGCCCTCGCGACAGGGCTCGGGATTTTCCCCTAGCACCATCCTATCACAGAAAATCCCAGTGTCAGGGTCTATTAGGTAAATAGAGAGCCTTTGTTAGTTAAACCGTGAAGGTAAAATAGGCGAGTATTGGTTACTGGGTTGAATAGAGCCAAAGATAGCACATCATCTCATTCTCTCTATCTTTCTTCATTTCTCTTTTCTCCCCCCCCCCCCCTTTCGCTGGCTCCACCTTTGTCTGTCTCTCTGTCTCAGCCTCTCTGTCTGTCTCTCTCTCTCTCACTGTTTTTCTCTCCCCCCCCCCCCTCCTCGCTCTCTCTCCTGCATCTTTTCATTTCATATGTGTCAGTTCTTTCATCGCCTCTCATGTTTTTCTCTGTTTTCCCTATCGCCAGGCTACCACAATACTTCTACTGTCGCCGAGACGACACAGCTTCTCTTTGTGTGCCCAGCAAAAGACTGCGAGCTCTTGTCTGAATATACT
This sequence comes from Peronia peronii, assembly GCA_039654565.1. Lineage (NCBI taxonomy): Eukaryota > Metazoa > Mollusca > Gastropoda > Systellommatophora > Onchidiidae > Peronia > Peronia peronii. The sequence continues at coordinate 6,675 of JBCEWB010049586.1, read as the reverse complement.
CACCTTGTGGACGATAGAAATAAATATTCTGATTTACCCCGAATGCTCTCCAAGGGCTATAAATAGCAAAAGTTTCAAGGGATAGAACGATGGTTGTCAGAGATATACAGGCTTCTTGGGACGATGATGAATTTTTAAAAAGAGTATAGCATTGGCAATGTGATCATCAAGACTAGATCGATGAATTTCAGGAATGAGAGGACAGTAATATGAGATAGAACTCATTTCTTTTTATGGGATAGATAGCAGCACGTGTTGACAATAGCGAGAAACTGACGTGAATCTGGTAAATTTGACACATTTGCGTCATATCAGTCTTTTGTATGCCTGCATGTGCGTATATGTATGTATTTTCGTATATTATTATATGTGTACATTTGTATGATGATGCTGAGAATCCGGAAGGGATGCAAGTCATTCCGACTCCCGAACGCGCATCTTGTGTAAACCAAATACTGAAGACATAAAGATAAGTTAGTTAATTGCCTGGATCCATCATTTTCCACGTTAAAAATGACCTGCATGTAATACTATGTAAATGGGGAAAAAAAGTGAAGTCTAATTGGGAACAAATTCCAGAAAGCTTAATGTTTCAAAAGCTGAGCGCATGCAGTAATAGTTAGTAGTGGTGATAATATTTGCCACAGAATTTTTAGTAATAGGACCTCATCACATCATACAATAACGGCAACAACAGCGTATAGCCATAGTGATAACAATATGAGGTAGATGCCATCAGTAGCAGTAATACTTGGATGCAACTTACAACAATGGCGATACCGCTGCGATGTATTTTAAATCAGTTATGATAATGTCTACAACGTACTGTAAATGTCACAATTTTCATAGCTACGAGAAAGCTATAGAGTTTGTTTGTACTGCACAATATGTTTCCGCTTGAAATCGTAACAATAAATTATGACTTACAATAATAAACGGGCTATCATGCAACACGCCCTCAAAGCACCCATTTAACGGCATGGGTCATGTCATTGAAATCATGCAACAACGATTTTCTCAATTTACCGACCGGCTGAGCATTATCATCGCTTTCATCCTAAAAGCTAGCAATATCTCGCTTCCCAACAACACAGATCCGGTAACAATAGTGATAGTCCCTACAGTCTTGAATTACACATCCTGTGCAAAAATCGATGATGCCAGCATTAGTCATAGAGCTTTGCTTCCCGACTGAAGTCTTTCTTTTTATTCTTTGTTTTTAAATGGAATGACTTGGTGAGTTTGTTGCATTGGGACATATCGGATAATTGCAACCCTTTCCTCTTGTTCTTTCTGTGAAAGAAATCTGTTTCGGGATTGTTTATTATTATTTTTTTTTTGGCCAGTCAGGTTTATACCTCTTCCGTCTCTTTGTATTTTACTTTTATTTGTTCTTTGTCATTACATTTTTCTGGCGGAGCTATTTTCCTGTTGATAATGAGTTTTCAACAAACCAGAACATTACTGAACAACGATAGCAACAAAGCCCACACATGCAACAAAAGCAAGTCATTATTTTCCTCGTATGCCCCGACTTTTTATGCTCACCCTCTTTCCTTGCCTCGATCTGCTTCGTTGTTCACACTTGCACTCGCTGCCATCGAGAGCACACAGTTTAAACTTCTTGATACCCAGGTAATCGTAGTGTTAAATGAAAAGTATATACAAGTGAAGCTCTGTCTGCCCCCTTCTTCAGTAGGAGGAGACAAAGTATAACTTTTTGAAACGCACATAATCATAGTGATGAATGAAAGTATAGATGGTTTAGGCCCTGTCTGCCTCCTTATTAAACAAGCGGGACATGAAGTTTCGAATAATGAGCATATCGAATAAAGGGCATATACATTAGTATCTCTTCCCGTTGAAGAAATCAGCTATATACTTCGCTGTTAACCGAAATGTTACATAGCGGTCGCTAGTTCTTGCTCGATAACTGTCACCTGTGCCAAAACCCTTATTATGTCCAGTCTGCTATCTCCCCTAGGTTGCTGAAACTGTACTACTAGTGATACTGGATGTTTGTGAGTGACAGAAGTTCCCAGTGGTTACATCAAAGAGTATGAAAAAAAAAAAAGATAAACATTATCAGTGATTTTGGCATTGCAGTCATATGTCAGAGAATTAATTTTATGTTTGGCGGCAGATACCGAGCGATTGAGTGAGCGGTTTCTCCAATGCAAACATCTGAGACGCGCCGCGAAACACCAGGGACAAACCAATTGCTTTGCAATCCTATCCTATCTGCGTGACTGTTTGATTCTATCACAGCTCCCTACAAACATTTCACATTCATTTTCCGTGTTCCAATTCCCCCTTACGCACTAAGGGACATTTCGCCACAACATACAGTCATGCTGATGCTGATTCACGAAATTTATTTCGAAGGCATGTGAGGAAAATCGTAATATGAGTAAAACCGCAGATCGATAGGGCAGTTTCTGTTTGTTGTTGTTTCTGCTGAAAATGGTTTCGATTGGGGGATGGGAGTGGGGGGGAATAGGAACTCCATTTATTAGGGTATCTGTTTCTTTGTTTGGGTTGTTAATACATGTACCAAAGAGATAATTTGTGAGATCAAGAACAACCGCATTTTTTGGTCACTATATCGTATTTACACGAATCACACACACACACATACATACACACACATACACACACACACACACAGAGATCGAAAACTAGCCAGAAAGAAATAAATATCATCACATAATATTTTTGGTTAAAAAAATTCAATGCAAAATCCAGTTGTAAAGTTTCCTTGCAGCTCAGTAAAGAAATTGTTTTTGGGTTGTGAAAAAAAAATGCTAATGGCTGCATTGTTCCCGATTTCTTTCAGCTGAAGGCTGCCGGACAAAACGATAAAGTAGGAGACAAAAACAGTTAAATGTGGGTCCACATAAAGACAGTGGCCAAGAGTGGCATTTTCTTCCCGTAAATGCTAAAGTTTCACCGTGTGCATCGAACTGCGAAGCCGACTAAATTATGCAAGAGTTACTGTGAAATAGTTGCTAGGAAGTGAGGCCTTTTGTATTTTTGGCTTCATTCTGTGAAACAAGGGAGAGGGGGGGGGGGGGGAAGCACTTTGGGGCCCCAGACCGGAGATCCCGAGAGCCGGGATACGGATAATGCATACGGATAATGCTGAGAGTCGTGTACTTCGGGGATTCATTTCCATTGGTCTCTTCAGCTAAGTTAGCTCGCCAGCCAGCCATCCATCTAGCCAGCCAGTTAACCAACCAACCAACGAACCAACCAACCAACCAACCAACAACCAATCAGTAATAGTCAATCCAACAACAACAACAACAACAACAACAACAACAACAATGACAACAACAAAATCATCATATAAAATTGCCCCACGAGAAAAGAGGCCTCTCACAACTGCATGCATTTTCATTTGACGCCAGATCAGTTAAGGAAAACACACACACAGACACACAGAGAGAGAGAAACAAAAAAACACACACACACACACATACACCCTTCTGTCTGAATCATTTTAAAGAAACCACATGTAATTTGCTTTGCCGTAAATTTCCTTTTTGTCATTTCACAGTGACACGGCTGGAAATTTACCCATTTTTAAATGAAAACCTCAGGAAATTTGATTAGATAACAGTGACATCTGATTTACAGAAGGAACAGGGGGAAGCGAAACGAAATCACAGGCAGAAGAGAATCGAGTTTCCAAGATTGGTGGCGTCATTTACATCAAGACATGAACAAATTTATTGAGTTCAAACTATAACCCATCAATAGCAATGCCAACACATGCAGTAGTAACAATATACGAATATTGGATGTGCCAGAGCAGATGGCTTAAGATAATAATATAACTGGGTGCCCCGAGTCATAGAATTAGATTGTCTGTCAGTTACAGAGATCTAGACGTTCTAGTGGATCGCTATGGCTACATGTGGATAGGTTCAGTGGGAAAAGATGAATGGGTTTGTGTGGAAGAGGGGAAGATGTTTGTTAATGATGATGATGGTGGTAATTTTGAATTTGAGACACTTGTGCACAATAATACTGATAATGATATTTATCTTGTGGATTACACAAGAATGTCAATGGTAATATGCATGATGACTTAACTGAAGTGATAGAAAGCGTCTAGGCATGTAGATCTTGGTGGACACGAATGTCATGGGCAGATAAAATCACTTCGATGGTAGAGGAGTGTGGATGGACAGAGGGATATACTGTCGAAGTAACAAGGCTTGGTGTAATTGGAACTGAGAATGTTAAGAAGTGGAAGGAAAGAATGAAAGGAGAGTGCGCTGTTTTTACAGAGGGAACGAACAGATCATAGAGAATTGGCAAGGGTCGAGCGAAGACGAGTGGATTTTTTCTCCATTGTGAATATATGCGGCCGCCAATCCGTGCATGTTGTTGTCACATAAATTGGCATGGCGTTCAGCATCTCGTCTATTAAGTGGCACGCCAATGCTACGTTTAAGGCTCCATCCCCACCCCCTCCCCAGGCTCCCCAAATCCAGGATCAGTCGCCTCGAAAAAGCTCATTTAGTTCTTAGCATCCATTCTAACCTATCCCCACCCATTCTGCACGACCCTAGCTCATGTCGTTGAGCTTAGTTCGGAGTTGTGTAAAGAACAAGTCATGGAAGGGCTGGAAATAATCGCAGGTCAAGGTTTTTTATTTTCTCCTCCTTGAATCAAAACTATATTCGTATGGAAAGAGTATGGAGACCAACACTCCAACAGGAAAACGAAATAAACAGCAACAACAAACTACACATCAACAAAAATACCAAAAGCAGTAAATATCCCTCGATGTTGAATGTTCTGAATTAGACGTACTTCTCGTGATCAGGCACCATTATGTCTAGAATGGCAATGTTATGTCGGAAAAAAAAAAATTTAAAAATGAATATGTCAGTCGACGATGTAATTTTCACCAGTTAGCGTAATGAAATGTTCGATCTGTGCTGACACGGATGTTTGGAATGGCCAAGTAATTGTGGGACATTGATTTTAAAAAAAAAAAGTCTGTTATTTTTTTTTTCTAGACAAAGCACTGCAATAACTTGGTATTATCAATTTTTGAAACAGTCATCCATAGTTTGACATAGGGGCGTCTGTGGACGGATATTTCGAGAAAGGGTCAAATAGGAAACTGACCTACGAAGAAGGGTGGACAGCGTTTCATGGTTGATAGCAAAAATATCACATCCGCCCTGAAACGACAGCGAGGGAGGAAACAAAGAAATCGTGAGAACTGGATAAAATACACTAAGCTCGGCATTCTATTCTCCCTCGGAGTGGGCTCGATCGAAAGAGCCCTCTTACCCAACAGTGGTTTTTGCCCATCCATCTCACCGGCTCATGCCCAATCGTATTTGGTATGCCCTAACTAAACGGATGAAAGTGACATAAGTCCGGGATAATTACCGGTTTGGATTTTTTTATGATTTGTTTGGATTTTGGTTTGGGTTTTTTGGATTTTGGATGGCGCTGTACATCCGACAGGTCTGATCCCGCAGTGAATGAACACGCCCTGGCTGATGGCGGATTCATTTGATGGGATGGCGAGTGATTTATTATTTAATGTTCGTCTTTATTTCTCTTTCTCTCTCTCTCTCTCTTTGCTGTTGTTCATATCTCATTTATATTACACACACGCGCACGCACACATACACAAACACACACACGCACAGAGAGAGAGAGAGAGAGAGAGAGAAAGAAAGAAAGAAAGAAAGAAAGAAAGAAAGTATTAGTGGAGGTTAGAGAAGAAAATGACAGCACAAGTCACTGAAGTAATAACTAAATTAGAAAAAGACGACGCTGGGAACAAAATCAACGGAATATAAACAAAATATAAAAGGGAAAAAAAATGCCATTACGATAATGATTTAGCTTGGTAGACCAGTAGTGGATCAATGTTTGGGAATTTTAAGATCCATTCTTGTGATATCACCCATCCTTCTTTCTTTCTTTCTCTTTCTTTCTTTCTTTCTCTCTCTTTTTCTTTCCTTTCTTTTTTTTCTTTCTTTCCATCCTCCTTTCTTCCTTTCATCCCCGTTGCTTTACTTATTGGTATTCTTTTCCCCCAGCTTCACTCTCTTTTCTTTGTCCCCTTCTTCATTCTCTCTTTCTATTTTATCTTCCTGGCCCCCCTTCATTCTTCAGCAGATTATCTCACTCACACTGTCCTCCTCCCACGCCCAACCTAAGGGAGTTAAATTCAGTCTCGTCAAAGTTTTGTATTTGCTAAATATGACAGGTAGAATTCTTTCTCTTGTTATTTGCTTGGTTTCCTTGTCATGTCTGTTGTTCAGAGAGCACAATTCCCAGCGGATCGCAACTTGCAACTTGGTTTGTTTCGTCTTTCAACCTCCTTCCTGGTGGTTATCTCGTGCGGATCGCAGATCTCTGTGGAAGAACTTGACAAGGCTCGGCAGGAAGATAATCAATACAATCTAAATCTTCGTTAACGCTTTTGATGTGAAGATTTTAATTTATTTTAAAAATGATCACTGTCTCCGCTAAACTTCTTGCCAATATAAAAAAAAAGGCTTAATTTAAATATACTCTATTCCCAACCCAAGATGCCAAGAAACTCGGAGGTTTTTAATAGAAAACAACAACAACAACAACAACAACAACAACAACAACAACAACAACAACAACAACAACAACAACAACAACAAC
>JBCEWB010049566.1:0-14230 GCA_039654565.1 Peronia peronii | reverse complement strand
ACATACATACATACATACATACATACATACATACATACATACATACATACATACATACATACATACATACATGTATTCCTTGAGAATAAAGCTAGTAATGAAAGCTTATAATCTGCGCTGAAGCTCTGTCCTTTCTGAGACAAATTATGTAGTTGGATATTCGATACAGGACAAGACTTCAAGAAAACCATGTCCTCAAGTTATAGATAAACAACAGTCGACACCTGCATCATACAAAAACAATATAACCTATTTTCAGCAGTCTTGGCATTTCGTGAAATATGTTTCCATTGTGGTCCTTCTGTTCTAAACAAGTTTTGCCTCAACAAAACCGAGAGAATATCCTTTTATTCTGCTATTCCTTCGATTGTGCACGCTTCTTTTCTTTTTCAACTTGTGAAACAGCATTGTATTTATAATATGTTTGTTTAGCAGCACGACACTCTTGCAATATTGTGAGAATTATAGGTTGCACATAAAATTTTACCACTCAATAGGCTCTTTTTTCAAACCCATGCCCATTTTCCTATGAAGTGCTAACTACTTGACGAAGAAGAAGAAATTGGGCAAAGAAAAAAATGATTTAAAGAAAAAAAAAGAGCTTAAACACTCTTACCACTCTTCAGCGAAAACAAGTTTACAAAATGCCCTAAAGAGACTCTTCAACGATTACGTCTTTGATTTCGTATGTCGGCCCTTTTCAATGGAGTGGCAACTGCTAAATCTATCTAGCCCTAGGATATGGAGCAAGACATTTGTTATTTCAGACCCAGTGGGGACTAAAAAATATATGATTAAAAAGACGGAAAGAAAAAAGAAATGAAACAATGATGCGAGCTAATCGCCAAAGTTCGTTCACAGGATTAGTTTGAGAATGTGGAGTGAACTATCTAAGCGTGTAAAACGATGACAAAGTGTACCAATGTCACCCTAGCCAACCATTAGTCCGTATGAGAGGACTGGGATATCGTCCATTGTTAAGGCCGATACGTCATTCATGTCCAGAGACATGCTGGAGTTTCATGGCAAAAGATCGGATTCCCAGTTCTGAAGAAATTGGCAGGAGAAGATAATACGTACAAATCTTAGATAATTACCATCCATGAGCTATCATGGTGTACTTTTCTATGATGCACTTCCAGTTTGCAAAAACAGTTTTTGAACTATCTCCACAGGCATTTTTCTCTAAGTAGGAAAGAAGTCAAGAAATAGGACCAATAAAGATCAGCTGCTGTGATGATAGACTAGACTAAAAGGTGGCTGGGGCCTTTCTGAGAAACTGGAGGTAAAGTCTGGTTAAAGTATCTATGACGCTTTTCTTGCAAGGAGAACTAATAGATTTGTTCCGACCAAGCGAAAGGCTAGAGATACCCGCATCTATTTTTAGCAGGGGTTACAAATACTCCAAACTATTCACAAATTTGCCTCACTTTTCGGTTTGACCCTGTTACGGTGGGTAGGAAATGTATGATTAAAACTCTTCGCTGTGAGCCTATTGAACCTAGATGCTCTCCAGATAGTAATAGTATTGAGTAGTGTTAATGATTCAGTGACGTAAGAAAACGTATGACGTACTTCCGGCGTCGGGTTTTTCAAGAAAGTTTGTGTTCTACAACTATTGCGGGATTTCGTAGTGGAGCGTAAAACACATAAGTGAGTATTCTATTTTTAGTAGGGGTACAAACATCAGCCAGGGATATCCAGGTTTGTGCTTAATCGAATATGAACTATTCAGAAAGATTGCTGGCTAGAGCAAGCACTGAAACAGTCAGATAGTCGTACAGACAATATTAAGAAATCTACAGGGAAAGAGACCGTTGAGGTTAGGTGACGGCTCTGCTGGAAAAGATGTTTAAACTATGGTGTAGAAGAGCAATTAGTCATGGTATATAATGATACAATTATCTTGAAATCGGCGTCAGCAAAGGTTCTCACCCATCATCTGTTCATGGAGAATTTTGATGAGGATTTTGTTTTTATGATATTGTCAACTTTTGTCCAAATCGGACGACTTCTATCGAATTATAATCTAAGGATGCCTTTCTCTTCAGCTAAGTTATCTGGTATTTATTAACCTGGAGACAGACAGTATTTTTAATCAATTAAATCAATCAATATTTCTAAAAATTTCATACCCAAATAGAAAAAAAATAAGATCTTGATTGTAGATATAGATAATTCTTGGCGGTCACTGACTTTATGCAAGTTAATCCCAATAATATATAAGAATCGTTAAAATATGAAGACCAACTTAAAATACAATGTACTGGGCCATAAAAGAAATTCATAATGCCACATTAAGTATAACTCCACCCCTTGTATTATCTTTGGAGAGGATACATGAATAGTATTGTTTCTGTGTCCATAATGAATCGAGCATGTCGGCTGCACTAAATTTCATGCAATAAAACGATGCCAACAGCTTGATTTTTGACAAAACATGTACATACTGTTTTTCAAACTAAAACGCTTGTTGGGTCCTGTGAATGGGGGCATCTCTCACGCCGCCGCTATTCATCTGAGCAAGCAAATTGACACTATTACTTCCCTTTATGGCGGTGTATCGCTGCTCCGCCCCGGTCCATTAGAGAAATAAAGAAACGAATGAATAACTATATACCGACATCACTCGATGACAACGACGTTTGCAATCTCTTGTACAAGAAACCGAAAAATAACGATATTAAAAAAGAAAAAAATGACAAAAATGGGGTAGTCGAAGTACTTGTTGACCTTTGAGATGCCGAGTGAATACATTGCTAAACGTTTCAATGCCCAGTTGTTTTGTGTAACACTGGTGTCAGCGAAAAGCCCCCAAGTGATGGGAGGCGCACTTCATGGGTACGCTCACTGCGTAAAGATAGTAAAGAATGATTAAGGTTGGGAGAGCAAATTTTGGGGGAGCGCGGTTTTAGAGAGCTTAAAAAAACTTCTTTTCTTTCTTTTTATCCGCCGGCCGCATTACTTTATATAATGAAAACTTGGTTGCTTGGGTCTTTTCTATCTCTAAGTTGTGTCTTGCTCTATTGAATTTCTTCTTATTTTAATTTGGAACAAGAAATTGAGGCCTAAGTGGCTTGAGGGTAGTAAGGTGACCGGGATCTGTTGGTTTAAGGCATAAAACGATTAGATGTGGGATTTGTGTTGGTGGCGCCGTATAGGGCGGGAGACGTAGATTTGTAATGATTAGCAGAGGTGAGTTCAAGCTCATGAGATCATTCAGCTCTTTATTGTAACTGCGCCCTGATAGGGAGAAGCTTGTGTGTAGTTATAATACATCACGTAGCTTTTTGGTACATCTGCTTGGAACAGACTAGCACTCATTCACGTTTCACAGCACATAGATATAAACATTTAAGTCTGTCTTTAATGTCATCCTGTGTGTAACTGTTTGTCTCTTTCTCTGTCTTACTCGCAGCTTGTCTGGCTGCTTGCATGTTTCCTGCCTGTGTGATGTGATTTTCCTAGATCCTGTATGACAAATTCCTACTCGTGAATATTGCTGCTTTTGTGTGACTCAAAGTCAGTTGCTATAATAACAAATGCTTCTATGCGTAAGTGCTTATTCATTAAGTTCACTTCAAGTCCCCCATACTTGAAGTCACTGATTAAAATGTGACTTAGAACTGACATCTCTAGGTAGACTGCTACAACCAGCTACTCACTGTCGACTTCATTTGATTTGTTATTTGTGATATTATTAATAACGACCTAAGATGTATAAATACGCGTAACTTTTTTATCAGAGCCTGTCCCGATATTGCTTATTGCTCGAGACAACAATTGTATCATAATGGATATTTGCCTGATAAGAGAAATTATTATCCACAGTTGCCACATTCATGACGGAAAACGTAGCTGTTATTGTTTAAATTTTACTTGTTTGTTTGTTGTCTTTTTGAGGGAGAAGGCTGGGGCAGGGGAAGGGAGGTGGTGTTTGATTGTCCGATGTTTATGCCTAAACACATTGCGCTGGAAGCGATATCCTTAAATATTAAGGTAAACAATCCCTCATAATGTGTCGATATAAATTAAAGATATTCAGTTTGTTTCACATCTATATGTGTCTGAATCTGTGTAAAAATTTCCTGTACGGAACCTGGTCAGACAAGATGTAAAAAAGTAATGATAAATATAGTTGTTGCAATGAAAGGATATGTAAATCTATGTTGAAATTTTTCTGCTTTTTCTTCTTCTTTTTTTACTTGTTTATTCATTTTGAAAGGATTTTTTTTTGTAAAATGGCTCCGATGGTGTAAGTTGCAGGACGACTGCAACACTGTCGATATTTAGGTTGTTACACGCAGACGCTGTTACTGGGTAATTCAGAAATACGATAGACATCTGAATGCCATGATTTATGAAATGATGGGATATAATAATATGCTTGATAAGTCACTTTGTTTTAACTGCCTGTAAACTGAGGGTGCAATGTTACCCAGGTAGAATATTAGTATTGTATTCCTATGCATGTTATGCCATGTCTGAACTTGAGAAATTGGGAAATAGCTGGTGACCTGAAAAAAGAGGGAAAGGTGGGGGTTGGGGGGGGGGGGAAAGGGAAAATTAGGAGGGAATACTAAATGTGAAGTCAGACGTGTAATTTAAATGAAAGACGGGGTTGGGGTATAAGAGAGTCTTCCCCACCCCCCCCTCCCCCCCCTCGGATTTTCCATTCCCTCAAGAAAAGTAAGTTAGCGTTATCTTTAGCGATTTGATTGGTAAAGGAGTTTTGAGGAATAAAACGTAGAAGAAGACCAGTTAACAGATAATGAGTGATCAGCTATATAGAGATAAAATGGAAATGAACTGTATTGAGAAGGGGAGAGTGGGGCCCGGGGGCGGGGGGGGGGGGGTGAAGTAAAGTAGGGCTCGAGGGAGCACGGTGAGGGGGTTGGGCGGAGTGAGGAGAATCCAGCGAAAAGAAAGATTTGTGGAGTTGAAAACAAAACGGAAACCAAAAGAAAAAGGGGAGTGGGATGGAAAGAAGGATATTTGTAGAGGTGATAGAGAAAAATTGAAAAGACAAGTCAGAAAAGAATGTGTGTAAATAAGTAAGAGACTGGAGAAAAGGGAAAGGGGTTTGTGTTGGGGTTTAACGGCACAACAGCATGATCACAGCAATATTGTGTCAAACACGGTAAGATACCTTTACACTCAAGAAGAAGAGAGGAAAGAGCGTGACATAAGACAGGAGCAATGAAAGAGAGATGTTACTCCTGGAACGTCGAAGACGGCATTTCATGGAAGACATTCCATCGATGGCCGGCTTTCACCGCCTGCAGATGGGAGCAAAGAAGCTACTTATATACCCCGATCCCCGCGGGGAATGGGGGGGGGGGACGAGAGAGAAATTGCCTTTGGGATAGTAAATGAGGAGAGGAAATGCAAAGGATACTCAGTGATCAGATTCAAATTTGAGAAAACTGGTGTATTATTTATGTTATCCCCTGCGCTTTGGTGTCCATGAAACTAGACGTAAGGACGTATTGTAGGTATAATTTAGTTCTTTTTGTAGGACTGTGATAAAATAGGCTGCACCGGACTTGTCTTGTAACTATGACAGTGTATAGTGTAAAAAAAAGAAAGAAACAGATAAACAAGGTGAAAGAAAGATATATAGAAGGAAAAAGCCAGAAAGAAAGAAAAGAGACAAGGAAAAAAGAAAGATGGAAAAGAAAAAAAAAGAAAGAAAGAATAAAGGAAAGAATGAAAGAAAGACAGAGAGAGAATGGACTTAGTTCTATAAATATATTTCACTTCACAAAAGCAAAGGGGAATGAGGAATGTTTGTGCCCATGGAGTTTGGCTGGACGCTGGTTGCATAGGAGCCTTATCAGAGTTAATGAGGTGATTTACCACAGAGCGCCCGACACGTCCATCTGCTCACCAGTTGCTACCGTCAGCCAGCACAGTGCAGGTCTCTCCTCTGCTCTAGTTATGTCTGTCTTATAGTGCCCGCCCTGCCTGCCGCTCTATGCTTGTCCCGAACTTGCCCAGTAACCTTGCACAGGTTGCTAGACTGTCGTGTCACGTCTCTAGCCTTGATACTGGTTTGAAGACTGAGCAGGTAGTATACAAAGCCATAAGGGTCTTGTGCTTTCTATCTCTTTTTCTTGTTCTTTTCATTTTTACTTTCTCTCTTTTTTCTTTCTTCCTGTCTTATGTCTTTCCTCTCTCTCTTTCTCTCCTTCTTTCTTTATTTCTGTTTCCTCATTCCCTCTCTTTTCCTCGTTCTGTTTTCTTTATTTCCCTCTTTCTTTTTTCTTCCTTCTTATCTTTTTTTCCCATCTTGTTTAGCCCAGCATTACACATTAAATTGTCTTGTCTTGTGGTGCTTTTGAAGTTGGAAGAGGTATGCAAAGCCATGAGGTTCTTGTACTTTCTTTCTTTCTCTCTTGCTTTCTGTCTTTCTTTCGTTCGTTCTTTCTTTCTTTGTCTCTTTCTTTCTTGCCTGCCTTCTTTCTCTGTCTGTTTCTTTCTTTCTGCCATGTTCTTTCTTTCTTTCTTTCTTCTCATTGTATCTCTATTTTTTACCCTTCATTTCACGCACATCCGTCTTCATTTTCTTTACTATTTTTTTTTCAGACTGAACTTCATTGACTTCCTGTTTTCTGTTGTCCATCATGTCACTAGCGTTTATTTGATTTTATTATTTTGGTTTTGGTCTTCCTGCTTTATTAAACATATTCTCTTCTTTGTTTTATTTCTTGTTTATATTAGATTAGGCTTGAAAACAGTGCATTATTTGCATGGACCCAGGGAAAAGAAAGCTTATGAAAAAGAAAGACAAACCTGTCAAGTGGGACAGCGTGCGTAAGCAATGGGGCAACAATCAATGAGCCATTTTTTTTGGTTTCAGCCAGCTAAGTCACTTCCCATTGCCAACTACACGAGACATTAAACAAGCACTGGAAAGATTAAAAAAAGAAACACATAAGCTCATGTTTTTCGAAACATATGAAGCAAAAATATAATGAAAATACTGTCATTGTGTGGAGAATACATTATCTTCACATGATAATTTTTTTTTTAAAATCCTCTCCTCATATTTCATAAAGTGAGAGGAAAGGTGATCTTTTTCACTTTTGTACAATGCTTATCTTATATCGTTTGTACTTGACAAAGGGAAGTAATTTGGCGGATCATCAAAATGGCTTATTCTGCAGAGCGGTTCATCGTAGGTACGTCCGGTATGCGGCAGCCTGTGTGCATCAGATCATGGCTTGAGGTCGATCATGCGGATACTGCATTGGGCTGGATTTTGTCGTCAACATAAATCACATTACATTTTGCCATTGATACTGATTACCGCCAAAGCTTTTTTCCCCAGGATATTCGACCAAGCAAAAAACCTGGAAATCCTCTGTGGAGTGTTTGTACCCCCTGCTAAAAATAGAACACCCACTGATGTTTGTTACCGCTCCACCACGAGATCCGAGAGCAACTGTCAGAAGTCCCGTGCAATTTTTATGTGTTTTTCTGTGTCAATGGTAGTGAGCAGTTTGGAGTACCCCTTCACTACAATTAGACGGCGATTTCCAGCCGTTCGCTTGGTACATGGTCGGAACAAATCTATTGTCTTTCTTGCTTCTTGTTTTCGTTCATGACATATGGTTTCTGACTATTCGTGTTATTTTACTGGATTTGCCTCTCCCTCTGTGTGTGTGTGTGTCTCTCTCTCTCTCTGTTCTCTCTCTCTCTCCCAATTCCTATCTCTTCACTTCCGTTTTCAGTTGAGTTTCTCTCTCTTTCTATCTCTTTCTTGTCTCTATCTCCTTTTGTTTATCTCCGTTTTTATCTCTCTCTCCCTCTCTCTTTCTTACAGTTTTCTGTTTCAAGCTTCCTTTTTCTCTAGCCCTGTATCAACTTCTCAGTCTTTCTCTTTCTCCTTCGTTCTCCTTTGTTCTCGTCTCTTTCTCTCCTTTCATCATTTTTTTCTCTGCTTTCTCATTCCTTCGCTCTGAAAAAAAAATCTGTCCACGTCCCTTGATTGTTTCATGTTTTTTATCTCTTCCCCTCTCTCACTGTTCAGTCCTACCTTCATTCTGCGCTGTCTCTCACCCTTCCTTGTTATCACCTCTTTTATTTTTGTTCAAGGCCTCGTGTTTTCTTTGATAACAATGTTTGTTATCGGTCTTTCTTTCATTCTTCTTTCTTTCTCTTTTTCTTTCTTTCTCTCTTTCCTTCTGTCTTTCTTTCTTTTGTTCGTTCTTTTTTTATTTTCTGTTTTCATTCTCTCTTTCTCCGTTTATTTGTTTGTTTCTTTTTTCTTACTTTCTACCATTCTTTCTTTCTCTCTTTCTTTCCATCTTTCTTTCTGCCATTCTCTTTCTTTCAGTATTTCACCCATGCCTTCCTCTTCTTTCCTTTATTCCTTTTTCATCTCTGATAATTTTTTAAAAAGGCTATCTGCCGTCTACACTAATATCTATGCGAGGTCTCTTTGTGTTTTCCACTTTACTCTTTGTCATGCCCTCATTATTGTTTTTTGTATTCTTCCTTTGATTGGTTTGTGTCGTTCTATTTTTCTCCTAGTCAGTTCATTCACTTCATCCACTTCTCGATGACTGTCGTCTTGGCTTACACTTAAAATTAATGTTATCTCCATGATCATTACATTCATCATGGTTTTATGCATACGTCTTGCTATCTAAAACTGACTGCCCACCAGCAACCAACTCATTAGACTAAAAGAAACAAAGAACAGTCTGCTGAACTCGATATAATATGCTGAAAACTGAATAAGTGATGGTATTGATCCGAACCTCTTGATCTCTGTCGGGCCTCTGATGATGCCATCATGATTTGCTACTCATCATGATTTATCATCAACATCCTCATTTTACAGAAATGTCCAATTCAAAGTCTTTAATTTCAAGACAGAGACTGCTAACTGGCAACCAGTTCAATACAAACAAAGAACAAACACGGAGAATTTTAATTTGCGGATGTTGAAGAGAATATTGAGAGCATTCAATTCTCAAACCTGTTTAGTTCTTATAGTTAGAGCAAACAACGATAAACAATGGCGATCATTTTCCCATAGTTGCACAAAACAAAGAGAAAGACGTGGTAAGAAAAAACACTATCCTTCCTATTAAGTACATCCTTTCTTGCAAAAAAGTATATTTTAAGTCTTTGATTTTAACCGATTTACTTCCGTAACCAAAAAGAATACCCGAAGAAACCATATCAGAATATATATAGCACTTTTGTGCTATATGTCTATGGTTTTTAGATCCACAAATAGACTCTCTATCATAAGAGTGTTGGTGACACTTATTTGTAAGTGAATGGGATGGATTACTTAGATCTGATACATTAGTTAAGACGATAAAGTTAAGGCTTACTCCGATGTTGTTCACCGCTGTAGTCCACTCATATTATACTTGCTAATAAACATGCTACACCTCAGGAGACTGCCCACCATCAAATCCTGTCTAAGATTGTGCATGGAAGACGGTGATGACCGCGAAGGACAGGCCATGATGAAACAGCTTAATGGATTCGAAAATTTGGATTCCGTGATTGAAAACAACCAGGTCTGAAAATTTGGCTATCCAGACATCGTCATCACTTTCAGCCTATTTAATTCTTAATAATTATGTATTGCTCATTATATTAATATACTAACTTAGTTACCGATTGACAGTCCATATCTGGTGTTTCAACACATTTCAATTAAACACTAATGGTGACGATGTTATTTATTTTTCTAACCTGAAAAAGAACCAACCGGGTTCGATAATTTATTAAAATTTAAAATGCAATTGACGATCTTTGTGATCTTTCAAAACACTTCAGCAAAATGATGAGGATAATGATGCTTTTTTTTTCTTTATCCTGAAGAAGAAGCAGCTAAATTCGAAAATCTGGAAACTTTTATGTTTTTATCTTGTTATTTTTTATTTATTTATTTTTGTAATTGTTTTTTAAAAATTATTTTTCCATTTCCATTTATTTATCCATTTATCCAGTTATATATATATTTTTTCCATTTTGTGGCCTTTTTATTGAATATCTAAATACCGATTGATAGGCTTCGTGTTCTTCAAAGACATTTCTACAAAATGATGATTGTGATGGTAGTGATGATGATGATGATGATGAAGAGGAGGAGGAGGATAGCAATGACGGTGATCAATATGATGATGGTGGCTCCAAAGTTTGGCGAGCTCCATCAATTTATTTAATGTTCAACAGAATGATGGTTATTTGTTGCTTTCAATGTGATTAGATAATCACGGGTAGGCATATGTCTTAAAATTTAATTCATTTATATAACATGATAATGATGGTTATGATGGCGATGATAATGACGAGAACTATGGCCATTTTCTACAACCACTTACAAAGACTTAAATAAGAAATAAGACCACAGGAAAGGGAGACCCTCCCCCCCCCCCCCCCGGCCAAATCCCCTTCCGTCCCTTCCCAGTCCCGAAATAAGAGCACTTGGAATTAAACTTCTTTTTTTTTTTTTTTTTAATGAACGAAGCTCAGGAGAAATTTTAAACATTTGAGAATTGAAAAAAAAAAAGAGGAAGAAGAAGAATGGAAGAACAGCGAAATGGAAGGATGAAAGAACAATGACAACGCTACTCAAATGTTCAACACTGTGTCAGCAAACACTCGCGCTGTAGTAACAATGATCCGGCGGTGGTAACAACAGGTCATGCCACTCACTCACTTATTCACTCACTCACTCACTCACTCACTCCATCATCAGCAAACCCGCAGTAACCAAAGGCTACCCGTGTATCCGCTGATTGCACGGCACTCTCTGTGTGAGCAAACAGACAGTCAATAGTACGCGTGCTGAGCATGGGGTTGTTTGTTCCCCTATGCTCCTTTCCTCTCATCCCCCCCACCCTTCCTTGGGCTCTGGATCAAGCGATTATGACCCTAATTGCGTGAGCAATTAACGGCTTCGGCACGCGCTCATCCATAGTCAAACTTTTGTCCTGCGTGCGTCCACAGTCCCTTGATCTAGAGAACTGGGGTGATACTTAAAAAAGAAGATGCTTTGGCATGGAGGGGGGGGGGGGGGGGGCTAATTGTGGTGATAGTGGTGGGGTGATGGTCATAATGTTGGTGGTGGTATTGGTGTGATGATGTTGTGGTATCTGTGTTGATGGTGGTAGTTGTCTACTACTGGTAGTGACGGCTATGGTGATGGTTGTGATGGTGGTTGTGGTGGTGATAGTGGTGGTATTCATGGTGACGTGGACAATAAGAGACGACGGTGGTAGTAGAAATGGATTGGGAGAAGGGGGAGAGAGGGGGAGAGCTGATGAGCGGGGGACAGAGGGGAGATGGGGTGGTAAATGAGGCTCTCCGTTTTCCTTTGTCAGAGCAAACAGGTCTCCTCTATTTGAACACGAAGTTTGACAAGTTTTCAAATAGTTATACAATTTCGTTTTGTTTTCCGCGTGCTTTTGTCAGACTCACTGTGGAACTACAGGGCTTCAACATGATTTTCTTTCCCTTTCTCTCTCACCCTCTTCTTTCTCTCTCTCTCTCTTTCTCCAGCTTTCTTTTTTTTCCTTTCTCTGCTCTATCTTTCTTTCTGTCCTTCTCTCTCTCCTCTTGATGTATTTCTTTCTCTTTCTCTCACTCTCATTCGATCTCATTTTGTTCCTTTTTCTCTCACTCACTCTCTTCTCTCTGTCTCTCTGTTTCTCATTCGCTCTTCTCTCTCTCTCTGTTTTTGTTTCTGTCCCTGCTTGCGTCTTTCCGTGTTTCTTATTATCCCTCTACCTCGTACTCTCCTTTTTCTGTCTCTTTTCTCCTATCCTTCAAAATGCAAGATAAAATGAATTTTGCAATCAATAGATCGGTTTTTTTGTTTGTTTTTGTTTTCGTTTTGTTTTGTTCTTCCAAAAAACAGAAGCACAATATACAGTAAATAAAACACTCCTGCTAATTTCAAGATATAATAATTACTACATGATTTCAATTTCAAAATAGTTAGCACCAAAGAAAAATAAATCTGGTCGTTTAGAACGAGAAATACACTAATCTCTTAAAATTACTCTCATCCGCATCGGTTGAATTCGGAATGTGGATTTTAACATTCTCACATCCCTGGAAAAACATAACAGCAGCAATAAAATGAGTTTGTTTGTTTGTTTGTTTGTTTGTTTCGTCCTTCCTCTTTGCTGCTAAGCGTCGTGGGACATAGAGCTGTCTCTCTTGGGCCAGTGGTGTATCTCCGGTGACAAAATGATAACTGGTTTCTTCTTTACACCTTTTCAAGTTCCCAAGCCATCTTTTCCTTGGTTCCTCTGTCTCAGAAGTCTCTCTCCTTCATCTTGAAGAATGGGCATTGGTTTATTCAAATCCCCTGTGACCACGATATAACCATATTGCAGGGCACTAACTGGTGATAATGATAGACACGGAGGAAAAGGTTTCGTTTCATATACATACGGGCTGCAAGGAATTATGTATTACCGCCTTAAGATTAAACAAGAATAATACCCAGTCAGACATTCCATCTCTATTGTACTCGCACGTGTGAAGGGGCTCTTTCTTCCTCACAAATTTATACAGCTGCTGGGTGAGTGCCTAGATTTCGAACACCCGCTATAAGAAGAGGACGTTTAATTCATGTCTGCGGTCTGGAGAAACCGCTCAAACGGTGAAAACTTGTAAGATGGAAGGAATTTGCTCACAAAATAGTTTTGTGATCTTTTCAGAATTAAAAAAAAATCCTATGAAATCAGGAAATGTTTCTTTTAAATTCCATACATCTTAACATGCACTGCAAATCTCAGCCGTTTGAGATATTATTTGGCTCAACAACTGAATATTTTCATCATCTGATTGGTCATTCCTGGGGCATAACATATCTGAATTACTTCCGCTCCTCCCATCCCCCCATCCCCCACCCCCCGTCGCAACCGCAATAGAAGGAATACAAATTCTTAGTTTTTCCAGAGCACACAATTTTCTTTTTCATCTCTCAAGTGACAAACTTTAAATTGAGGAAAATTTTAATTTCGGCATTTTTGAAATTATATATATTTTTTTTTAAATGATGGTCGATCTCAATATAATTAATTAAATGAACACAAAAGGAGAGAGAGCTTGAGGAGACGCACATGTACACTACAACAGCATCTAACCTTTGACAAAATAGTTTTTAAAATTTCAGCCTTAACAAAGAAAGAAAGAAGTTAACATAATGGGTAAAAATAATGAAAATCGGTTGAGCGATAGTTGCTATAACATTCATTGTCCTACTTAATGTGATGTCACACAAAAAAGTTATTATTATATCTTTAACATAAAAGCAATCCTTTGTCTTGAAACCATTTTATTTTCATGAAAGCTCTTACATTCATCTCCATTACTATCATCTGCTTTAAACTCAAGCCAACAATATTCTGAGAAGGTGATTTACGATCCATCCAAACATTTCTTACGAAATGCTGAGAAATGCAAGTAGATCTTTCTCTTACAATGAAAATGGAAACTAAATATTTATTGATTTTGATTTGGGTTAGGGTATGGCCCGTTATGTAAAAGAGAAGAAGAAGATGATTTAAAGCATGCATACGCACATATGTTAAAGAAATGAACTAATTAAGCTTAAAATGGTCAGTAGAAACTGCTGATCTGACCAGGATGTTAATGATCATCACTATATACATAGACATATACGTCTAAAGGCAATGATTATGAGTTCAGTACTTTATTGCTGTAGTGTGTGCTAGCGAAGAGAAATTCAAAGAGAAGCTAGAAGAGATTATGTCTTTGACTAAATCAGCCCCTTGAGATTGCCAAGGTTAACGAAAACAAAAACAAAAACAAAAAAAAACAAAAACAAACAAACAAAAAGAACAAAAAACACAACAAAACAACAAACTTAAAATGGGCGTAAGTTAACATACGGGTTACAGGCCCCACACATCGTCAATAAAGTTGAGCAAAGAGAACCAGCATGTGGTTTGCATTACAGAGACAAGTTGTCCTAAACATCCTCAGTAACAGATCTATTAGATCATGAACTCTTCATGAAACATGGATCAACTGCCTTGCTTGAGAACACGACGACATGTCCTTATTTTTTACGATCATTGTCCGTTAACATTACATTCTTCTTATTCAGGTCATCAAATGATTTGACTCAAGGCGAATCCGTAAGTTATAGGGATTTTGGCTGTATAGAAAACACATGCAGAGGGCGTGGAGAGGGGGGGGGGGGGGGGGGGGGGGGGGG
>JBCEWB010049555.1:0-13456 GCA_039654565.1 Peronia peronii | reverse complement strand
AGGAGAGGGGAGTGAGGTCAGGTCCTGAAAATGAGATTTTAGGATCGAAACATCAAAGGCATGTTTTTACTATTTTTAGACACTTTGACCTTTTCTGATAGAAATACCAGTTGGGGTCAGAAACATCAGAAACATCTGCTTTATGCTCCAAAACGGCACTCGGAGGACACCACTAGGAGACTGTACAGAAAAGGTTATGAAATTTGAATTGAGATTTTGTCAAAATGTGCGTTATTTCACTTTTCTGGCGTTGCGAGATATCGAGTCTAACTGCACATTGCGTAGCGAAGAATAGGCGAGCAACAAAGCTGACAAGAATAAAGCCTAGATGTATTAATCTACTGAAGGAACTATGATAGTACTCTGAAGATTTTCATGATTATCTAAGACTAAGAGTGGTTTAAATGGCCTATCTTTATTTGTTGAGCATTATATAATGTAAGAGTCTAAGACTTCGTTTAGAGATAATGAATACAGTGAAGATAAAAGCGATATGTCCACATGAGAGACTTACTACTACTCTACGTTTCTTGGCTGCAAACATATTCAACTGTGCTAGGTGCAATATAGCCGTAATCGTGCTAAATCCCAACACTCCAGAATAATATCACACACATTATCAGACACAGCAATCTTATCGGTAGGGCCTACATTACTTGATCTAGGGTAGGGATAAATCTAAATTGCTATTTTTTTTATTTTAAGCATCAAATCAAGACGTGTATGCTTAGCCCGCCCTAGTTTGGACACGCTGATTCCAAATCTGTAATTATTTTTTCGATTTGAGCTATGATTTACATAATAAATTCACTGTACTTACTCTCCGCCTGAAGCCAACTTCAAAGGAAGCCGACAGCATCCCGCCGTGCTCAGCGTTGGCCTGCAGAACTGCGCAAAAATTAGTAATTACATTGTACTATCTTAATATCTTACGACTGGCTCACTTTTTGTCCGTTGTCATGAGTGGAGTTCGAATCACAATTGCACAGGGTAAAATGAATACCCCTGAACTTTCATGATAAAAATTAGCAATCTATATATCTTGACAAGGATTGTCATATGTTCAATGGATTTTGCAGAAATGATCAGAATTGGCTGGGCGCGGGATGAAGGATGGGAGACACATGTATGTCTGACTATGAACCAAAGAGTTTAATGATAGTTATGTACCAAGACCTCTTGCTTTCTATTCGAAGGACACACGAACGCTGACTTGAACTTTATGTTGTAAAAACACCCTCACCAGCAAAGTCGATGCAGTAAATTTGGATGACTACAGAACCAATTTATAAAATCATACATGTAAGATTGTAAGCCTAGTTTCATATTGAGAAGTACAACTAGCTGCTGAGTACAACTTCCATATCAGGCAAAAAAGAAACATGGCATAAACTGATGATTTTTTTCTGTAAATGCTTTTAATAACAGCGTCTATCAATTACATTTCATTTTTCTGCACAATTTACATAAAATTTAGGCCTCGGAAAGTATAATTCATATATTTCGCAGTGTTATAAAACCGTTCAACAACTGATCTACTTGTCATAAGGTAAATCTGATTATCCGAACAGGGTCGAAATCGCGTGAACAAGTCTGAATGTTAAAGATATATTATTTGTGCAAACTAGAAGAGAACCCACGACCTTCGTGGGAGATTTTTTTAAATATAGCCGATACTGCCCTGCGACTTAAATTTAATGTATGACAAGCGTGCGCACCTCCATGTTGGTATTTTGGATGATTAAAAACTGAAATGTGTTGGGTGTCTTGAACGCGTCAGTCCATCGAACGTACAGTTCGGATCCAAACTCTCGCAAGCTTACTATTCAATTAATATCGCCTTTTTAGAGTAACCTCAAACATGGTAAGTTTTTTTTGGCTTTATGTGAGTAGAAACAATGATCATTATGCATCAATGTTGTGTGTGCCAAATTTCATATGGATACATTCAGTAGTTTTCGTGTCCATAAACCTTTTATAGGCTATGTTGCATATAGTATAGATTAATTATGGGAATTAATTATGGCCTTTACACGTATATGATGATGAATGGACTGAAAAATGTCCCAGAGAGAGAGAGACAGAGAGAGAGGAGGGGGGAGGGTAACATTGACTAACATTGAATATATACATGGACACGCCGAAAGAGAGCTAGGAAGACAGAGATAAGTTAAAGGGTAGAAAGACGGAAGGAACTGGAAGGCATGAAAAGAGGAAGTGGGAGGGAACACGACTTGGGGATAGAAAAAAAATAATAGAAAAAAAAAACAACAACACCAATAAAGCACACAAAAGTGCCTCGAGTATGTGTAAAAAAAATCCCAACTTTATTAGCCTCCGACAAAGTTATTATTACTCACTAGCAAAAGCGTTATGTGAATGAAAAGAATAACCCTCATATCAACGAAAATCAACCCCCACTTCATCAGACAGCAGTGCAAATTTCAACTTCCATGCCCACTCAGCTCTTGATAAAAACTGTACAAACGTAAATACTTATTGTGTAACCCAGACAATTACCGGGCAAAATCATGTTATCGATACGCACGCACACACACACACACACACGTGAAGCCTTCCGAATGAAAGTTCATGTATCCAAGTCTAAGTAATATTTCACAGATTCGAGTCAAGATCGAGAAAGCCCAAATAAAGGGGAAAAAAAGTGTGAGATTAACTGTCAAAATTTAGGGTGTAAGCAGGCAAACACCATAAACCATATAAAACTGGAGCAAACTAAACTTGCATATGACCCCCGGAAAAAACAACAACAACAAAACAACAGAATAGCTCTCTTTTCGGGGGAGGAATGCAGTGGCTCTGTGGTTTGACGTCTGCTCACGGAGAAAACGGGCCGGGATCGACTCGCGGGTCCTGCATCGCGGAATTGAAGGACACGAAGATCGAAAGCCCGCATTTTTTCAGTGACTCAACGGTCCCTGGCTTCCAGTGGATAGGGAAACCCGACGTCTAGTCTTCTCGGATAAGGGCGAATATATTTCGGAGGTCCCGTGTGTACGTTACGCACGTTAAAGAACCCTTGGCAGTTCAAAATCGATGAAAGAGTAGGCTGGGTACCGCTGTCCGGGCAAAATTTACAAATTCCAAATTTCTACCCACAAAATTTCTCGGCAAAATTGGGAACTTCTAAAAGCCGAGATAATCCTACTTTCTTTGGATTGAAAGGCTGAAGAAAAACAAAACAAACAAATCT
Source organism: Peronia peronii (assembly GCA_039654565.1). Classification (NCBI taxonomy): domain Eukaryota; kingdom Metazoa; phylum Mollusca; class Gastropoda; order Systellommatophora; family Onchidiidae; genus Peronia; species Peronia peronii. The sequence goes on along the minus strand of JBCEWB010049555.1, from coordinate 10,242 downwards.
CTCTTTTTCAAGATAAATTCTCTTAAGGTGACTTCAGTAATGTTTGTTATGACCTTCCAATGTCAAATATAACAAAGAATATATACAATACATAAAGGACTCTATTTTGTGTCCACGCTAATGAAAGAAGGCACAAAACTATATAATGTATTCTCCCATACATCCCAATCTAAACGATCATTAATATACACAACCCCTCCCCCTCTTTTCCTTTTCATCTGTTCGGTCTCCCTCTCAATTCCTCCCTCTCAGCCCAGGGGAAATTTATCAGTGCATACAATTTAACATTTACAACAAAGAAATGCTGATTCTCATCTTCATGCTACTTTTTGGTTTCTTTCCGAGTGTCGGATTCTATTCCTCAATTTTCACTATTTTTGTATGTTGTAAATAATGATTACTCAAAAAAGTCTGGGAAACAAGCATGCAAGTTGTCAAAAAAAAAGGGGACGAGGTGAGGTGGGGGGGGGGGTGGACGAAGAGGGAGGCAGATCTGATTAGGACAGAATTTAAGTATTTGTGACCGTTCTATCTACTTCATACCATAAAAACCTTTTTTTTTCTTTCTTCTTCTTTTTTTTTTCCGCATACCTGAGGGAGATATTACATTACATATATATCTTAATAATTTAAGTTCAAAACAAACAGACCAAGAAAATTATTTTGAAAAAAAAATCACACCTGCATAATAATAGATATTTTATATTAAAAATGTGCACGAGACATTCACATTGTGTTATTGCCTGTAACAATACGATAATACTACACTAGGTCTAGTTACAAAGTTTTATTCAAGTTTTGCTGATTGAGATAGAAGTGAACAGAATCGTCAAATCCTGGAGAAATTTACAAGTGCAAGGACTTCACAAAAAGCTGATTCTTATCTCATGCCACTTTCTGGTTTATCTCTCTTTATATCAGATTCTATCCCTCAGTCTGATGAGCGTTAGTTTATTTAAGCTGATTGCAATTATGGCGAGTGATATAATATGATGATGAAACGTTCAACTATTATGTACATCATGTATAATATAATTATGAGTATGCAAAAAAAAAAAAAAATCTGACAGAAATGTCACATCTTCCTAGGAATCTGAATGAATGGGTCATGCCATACTAACATTATATAATCTCGAGATACATATCCATTTTTTCCAGTGATTCTGCTGTGTCACTCATTTGCAGATAAATCATTAGACCAATGATCATTTTAAAAAAAACTAATACTACCTCAATCTAGAACAAAAGAAAACTTACTGCAATTGGCCTGCTTACTTGTGTGAAATGGAAAAAGAACAGAAAAAACAAAAACAAAACAAAAAAAGACAAATTAGAAGAATTGCTGTGACCTGATTTTGTTGTTGATTTTAAAATGTGACAAAGCTTCATGTTTCCCATTTTAAAAAAAAAGCAAGGAGGAAATAATATTCAGGTAGAAAATCTAAAATGAATCATCAATCAATACAATGGAAGAGAAACAAGTCTGCAATGAGATGCAACAAAACTTTTAGCTACACTGGAGATACATATATATATGTATATAATATAACACAAACTGCCATTAGCTAATTAAATGATCATAATAATATGTTGCAGGAGCAACTCTGTCTTATATCTCTGCATACCCATAAAAATTCTGCTGTCGTTCATTATTCTGCTCTCCTAAATCTCCCTGTAATTTTGAACAAAGTCCAGATCTGTACAGAATGTTTTTAATTTTGTGATTCTTCTTCTTCACACAGAACAAAATGTTTTTCCTTGTAACTTCCTTTCTTTAAAAAAATGGTTTGCATACATGAAGGACATTTTTTCTTTCTTGACATGTATGAGGAATGTCTTGATGATGAAATACAAAACAAAACAAATCAGCAATATGATTAACAAAAAAGTCACATCTGCATAATATGAACAAAATATGAGCCAGAGACATTCACACTATACATACTGTCAGCAACAATATATGTATCAATTGGATTTGGTTACAAAGGTAGGCTTGCCAACACTGGGATGAGTGGAAAGAGTCAATGTAACAATCCAACATAGGATATGTGCTGCTCCACAATGGAAAGGAAACAAAATTAGACCAACTACATGTCAAAGACCTCGACAATACATAGCACAAGAAATGATACATCCACACAGATATACAAAGTGAATTTATAAGCTCCTGGTAACTTGGTACCTGCATTAACAGTAACTTATTTAGAGAGCCTACCTTTCATATAAACACAAATTACTATCAAAAGGGATGCAGATGAATACACAAATGAACACTCATCTAATGTCAGACACAAAAGGAAATATAGAACAAATAAAAGAAATGAGAGGATTTCTTTATTTTCATTTGCATCATGCTGCAATGATAAAACATATAAGAGATAGAAATAAACAAAAGAGAATATGAGAGGGGAAGGGAGAATATGAGGAGGAAATGGTATTCAGGTGCTGTAATTGATTAATAAAGGTTGAGAAGATAAAATTAATCATCAATGAAATGGAAGAGGAATAAGTTTGCAGTGAGATACACATAAAAGTTAAATAACAGAATGCCACTTGCTCAGAAATACATAACACATATATAACACAAACTGCCAGTAGCTAACCAAATGGTCCATTGAGCAGGTGATCCTACTGTACTGATTTTTTAAGCCAACTTCCTCTATCATTCAAAATACTGTGAAAAAAAACAATTAATTATTAAAGTTGTAATTATAAAGGGTGATTTGAGTTCTCATTCACTGCTTTGATTGAAAAGGCGAGCAAAGGGAGATGGATAAGATGTACTAATAAGGAGAGATCCTTGATTATATTGTTTCTGTCATCTTAGTATTACCATAAAACCCTCAGATTATCATTCCTAGGAATAAAAAATTGGGCAGTGCTGACTGTGAAGGCAGGTCCACAGGTATATTAACTAAGAGTCAGTGAAAGGCAACCATGCAATTTCAGGCACTTTCAAAGACATAATTCTATTCTGTTCTGTATTCAAAAGTGAGCCTAGAATCTTAATCTTGCTATGTCAGCAGTGTGGCCAAAATTTCAGCCCTATGGGTGCATTTTACTTTCAGGGCATTGTCTGTGCCGGAAAAGAAAGCAAAAGAAGGCTACATCTGGAGAGTATCCGTAAATGAAGTGATCAAACATGTGAGTCAGACAATCAGTAGACAAGCTGTGGATTACAATAGCTAGAGAACTTAGAAGTTATCTTATAGGTGACAGGTAACCAGTGTTATAATTGAGGTTCATGGCAGCAAAACCGTCGGCTTTCCATTCATATTGATGAAATAGGCATGGTGTTGCTTACAGGTGTCAATTACTCATTTATGTACTTCCTTACAGAATTATGCTGTTGTATGTATTTGTTTGATCTCATAGTTGTTTTCAAGAAAACGATTTGGAGGGAAAACAAGGAGATGGGAGAAGGTGGTGTACAGAGACTGTCAGGGACGGATGTGTGGATATCATCAGAAGTTATGGGACAGATGATGAGCAGTCTAAGAAACGAGCCACAAAACATAATTAAAATGATATTTATAATCTATAGTTGCACTGTAAAGTTGCATGCATTCTCCCAATGCAGAATCACTCATGCACATTAGACCATTATTCATAATGTAATCTTTGTCAACAAAATACTATGTGTACATTTTCTTTTTAAAAAAATATTTTTTTACACAGACATCTTGCTTTCAAAATCAGCATGAATGAATACTAGTCGATGGCTTTTTGGTGATCATGGTGTTATGAGAAACTAGCACATACACCAATGATTGCAGTCACATACACCATCATCTTGGACTGACACATCTGATGATTTTCCAGGCTGAGACAATTTTTAACCAACTTCAGTAATCAGATTTGTATCTACACACTGTGTTACCAGTTTACTCAAAATACATATATTTACTGCATGCATTATTTCATCCACAGTGCATCTTGCATAGTTGGCTGGTCTTAATTATCTCTGCACATATTCAATGACTACTTATTCAAACAATCATAACGTGTATCACAAAGAGAGCCATCAACATTTTCCATGAACATGTCTATATACAGCACTGAAAACAATGTAAGTGAAGTTACTATTGACAACACTCAGGTGTTTTAACTGGCATGTTAACTTTTTCTTCTTCTTTTCTTTTGTATATAAGAATATGAAAACAAGTCAAACTTCAAGTACTGGTACTCAGGGAATGGATGACAGGAAAGCTATCTTGCCTTCTGTTTTTCGCTTCATCTATTCTGGCTGATATAATAATTCACTACTTGTCTACTATCCTCATGCGACATCCATCACATCATATCCAGTGTTAAATACTCATTTCTTCATGTGTACATGAACAAAAAATACTGCGTTTATTTCTTTAGTTTACTTACTAGTCAGTTTCCTCTCTTCCCTTTAAGCCTGTTGGACCTCACCAGTGTATGACGGACAAAAGAGTGAAAACAAAGTCCATATATTTCTTTCCCGCTTCCTCCACTTTTTACATTCACATAACTTAATCCTGCCCTGAAGAATCCATAGCTATAGGTTGAATTATTACATGATAAACTAAACAGATATTGTTATTACTCTTCCCTCATGAAAAAACCAAAACAAAACACTGCAAAGATAAGAATCCTAATAAATGTGTAAAACAACAACATAATGGTTTGTTCATTTTTTCTCTGAAGATTTCAATACAGGTACTGAGTCGTACATGTCATCTGTGACAGTATTCTCATTTCCATGTATCCTCATAACAAAGCCAAGATAATTCTGATGCACTATAAATATACATGTATAGGCAGACAGCAACAGATATGGTAACTAATTGAGTTTCTGTTGGCAGATATGAAAAACAACTCTAAAAAAATACAATTAGACCAACAGTTGATCTAAGCCTCCTACATATAACTCAAATCATTTACATAAAGTCCCCTTTCAGCTCATTTATTTCAGTAACTACATAGGATGCACATGATTAAGAGAAGATAAATATTAGTGATACAAAATGTCTTCCCACGTAACAGATTCAACCAAAGAAACAGAATTCAGTGTTTACCATTTCACCATTGGAAAGCACAGCTGATACCTAACATGGCAAATTATATTACTTTCATATCGACATCCATGTATATGGTCATCCCACATTGCATTTCATGTTATTCCTAGGCCACTATATGCATACAAATACATGTTAATATACTGATCATGCAATGTTAGGATTGTATTGCTCAACTCGAAAAGATCTGTATTTCACAAATTATAAAACCAATTTACTCACCTTCTAAAGTGGTTGCACTTTCCAGCACTGAGACATTTTGTAAGTCTCAAGTAACGAATGTCATTTCCAACTCACATCATCTATATAATTCCAAATGCATATCATATCCCCAAATAGCATACCTGTTCAAATAAGGTGTGTTCACATGGCATACATTTCCAAATGATATTCTGTACCACAAATATTATATTCCAATGCAGTTTGTGTCTAAAACAAAAGGCAACTTCCCAAAATTAAGTGTTAAGCATGAACAATTTCAACTTGAAGTTAAAAAAATAAAAAACAGAGCATTTTTTGACTGTTTTTGCTCTTTAGGGTATGCTCTAAATTGAGAGGGGGACGTCCTCAAATGTGGATTTTGCTAAAAAAATGTGATTTTGAGCTTTTGTTTTCTCGTAACAGCCCTGCCTTTCTGCGTATAAAAATGGTATCAAAAAGTTGATATGTCCATTCTAAGGTGTTTGACCAATGGTCATTCAACGGTAGGCCTGGCCTACTATCAACTAGGATTTGGCTCCATCTGGCTGTTACATGCAGTCATAGATCATCACTTTATGATTATATATAGGCAAAAAGTGCATAAGACACTTGATTATGATCTCTTCTAGCAATACCATGAAACCCAATGCCAGGAATGGACACTGGATGACCACTATGAGGCAAAAAAAAACTGCTGATCATGCAGATTATCAGTGTAAGCATCCTAAAATGAATTTCCATGTCCTACAAAGAATGAAATTTTCCTTTCTTTCTGCTACTCCAGAGCTCAGTTGTGGACTATGCCATAGTCAAGGTCAAGACACTCCTAGTTTGGACAAAAAAAGATATGGGGGGCACATATAGACCCTCAAGAACCCATTATTTACTCTGTGAGAGCCTTTATAATGATGGGGGGTAGGGAGCAAAATTCGAGAAAAGATACGCCCAGAAAGCCAAAACACGGCAACAAGAGACACAGAAGTCATGAAGAGAGGACTAGTATGTAAAGCAATGCTGTTCCGTGGCTGAAAGCCGAACAAAAAGTTCACCATGTCCGTTTTGTGCTGAAAAAAAAACTTCTAACGTGTTTTTCTCAAAACCCGGTTTTTTAACAGTATTTTGCTATCTACTTTTTTGTTTCAAAACCGATTCTGACCAAATTTGGCATACATCATTTTCATAACAAGACCAAGAAATGTAATATGCGCGGCCCATTCGGTTGGTAAGTTTTCGAGAAAAATGGGTGTTTAGTATGAAAAAATGACGAAATTTAATTTTTTATTACATGGCATTTTCAAAAATTTCTAAAAAAATTTTCTATTTCATACGAAGAGTTGAAAATACGCAACTTTTTAGATATTATGTTGAACAAGTTTATCAAGTTTTGTTAAAATTTGGCGGGCCAGATAGATTTTGAAGTTAGCCATTTTAGAGATGCCAAAATCCAAAATGGCGGTATTGCCGTGGCAACTATTTGAAAAAGTAGATTTTTTTTTTCACTGTTTTGCTCTAATGTGAACGTGCCGAATTCGATGGAAAAGGTTAAAATAGTCTATCTTTAATATTTATAAAAAATCACCTCCAGGACGCACCCCCCAAAAAGGGGTTCAGATCCTTTGAATGCCCCAATCTCCTTTAAAAAAATAGAGAAATATGGATATAGCATTGTTGTGTAATTGACAAATATAGATACAGCATTGCTATGTAAGTGAATATACATGCATTACAGACATACTCCGTGATGCTGTCATAAGCCAGATGACAATAACAATGAAAACATAATTTCAGCTATTGTGGGAACAGAGAGAATCAACATTTATTTTCAAACAGTTATTTGTGAAAAATCCCCTTCCCAGCATATTTATGTCCCATCATTTAGGCAATATGCTAGAGACTCACAGTAATAGAACACCAGGGAGTGAGCGGATAGAAAATATCACAATCATGGTTGCAATCAAGCATAATGATAATGCTATCATGATGAAATAAATCACGACAAGAGCACTGTCATCAATGAAAAAACAAAACAACAAACAAATTTTCAAGAGCTCAATTGAAAAGAACGATTATACCACTGAGATTAACCATAAAAAAAAGTGTAATTGTAACAGTGATACTAACCACAACATAGCTATACCACACAGAAACCAAAATAATCTCTTTTACTGTTATAGAGATCAGATGTCTACCTTAAAACAAACAACAAAATTGGAATGAGTCTTTAGTTCTCCATAGAATCAAACAGATGCTACAAAATTCAATAATGTTCAACAAAACGAAATATTTGCACTATTACTCACATAAATACTTTTAGAAAAGACAATGTCAGGAATCTGCTTGCTATATACGTCTTTCAACCTCCTGGTGGAGGTTATCTCGATATCTCCTTGCTGATCAAATCCATTTGAATTTAAAGTCAACAAAAATAGCAAGTTCAAATAAACATTATGTGTTTCATAAGAAGCATGATCAACTGCATGCTGTAATATTAAACATATTTATAATACTATCAAAGAAGCATTTGTATTGTGTACATTTCTTGAGTGCCCTCTTACATAATAGTCATCAAATGTGTGAGCATGAGTAGGTTTAAAAAATATAGGCACACATCACAGTTATACCAAGAGACTCAAAAAATAAAAGGAGCATATGGATACAAAGTCAGTTTGTTTCTGTGACTTGAAGTGGGCAACAATTGTGAAAATTATGAAGTGAATCTGAGGTTGAGGGACTGCAGAAATAGCTAAATTATGTCTGGAGACGTCAGTTTCTGTGGTGAAAGTGATATTTTTAGCATGATGGTCTTCTTGATTCTGCGCTGCTGATGTGAGAGAACCACAATCTGTGTCAACTTAAAATTTCTATTTCACAAACTGGCAAATGAATCAAACATGCAAATACTGACCAAAGCCTACACACCAGAAATAGTAAGCATGAAGTATAGACAAGGCCTCTTAAAAAAAAAAAAAAAATGGAACAAGGGTTGAGCTGGACTGTACACTGCACATTATAAATGTGAGGAAAATAATTGTTGTTTACCAGTGTTGTTGTTTTATTTGAAGACAAAAATAGAAGAACAACAAGTGTCCTGTATTTAATACTAGTTCTGATCCACAGATTGTGTCTTAAATCTAAACTTACTATCCTACCTAAAAAGATCAGAAGAAATGGTCACAGTTGTCCAAAGCAATGCTCTGAGTCCATAACTTTAACAAACATTTCAGTCTTCTCCCATATGTAAAAAGTGGGCATATGTGATTCTTCCAACTTGGATCTTCATTTAAGGACTTTTGTGGGGTTTTTTTTTTTCTTTTATATCACAGATTTAGACAAACCTTCAAGAAGATGACATGTGATACCATTTCCAACTTCGTTAGAAAACTATAACTGCAAAACGTATGATGTGCATTACTACTTTGAACATCTTCAACAATTAATGTAATCTCGTATATCTGAAAGATGAAAAATTCTTTTGAATTCCAAATAACCAACACCCTATAATTTAATAGGATCTTTAACTCAACCCCACAACTTCCTGTGTACATGTACACATGAACTTGTTCTTACACTGACTTGTACACACCATCCATACATTTCTGAATAGTCCCTTAAATCTCAGTACACAAAGTTCTTTCCAGTGGTGCTCTTCTCCAGCGATGGCATCACTTCCTCAACATTACTTTTCAGTTGTGTATACTTCACCTCATTTGACCTTTGCCGTCCACCACGTTTGGCTGTGCGTCCTTCTATAATGAATGCCATGATCTGGAAAAAAAACAGCAGCAAAAGTACACGTACTTTACAATAATTTACACTGAGTTATATAAACATGGGGGAAAAAATAATATAAAAAAATAAGGAGCCTGCTATGCTTGTGGAATTTTTATACTGTAGGTCATTTACTGTGGGCATGTGTAATTGGCATGTTTGCCTGATTCAGAGTATGTCCCTGGAACACTTGCTAGTTTGTCTGGTTGCTATGGAAATGGCTGCCATCTTGGATTTTGCCCTGTTTTTTTTTTCTTTTAAATCTGTACTCCTCCATTACTACCACACCACATCATTCCAAATTTTTGCATGTTATTTCTAACATCTAATATCTAGAGGATGACTTGAGGGAACTTGAGTTTTATTAATTTTTTTTTTTCATCAATTTTTTAAAATGCCATAATAATATTAAAATATGTACAAAACTGGTATTTTTATTTTAAAACTTTTTCTCAAAAAAATAAAAGAGATGCAATAAAAAGCCTGTGTCACTCTTTTAATTATGTCACGGAAAGTATGTATGCGAAATATAATGAAAATATCTTAGTAAAGTTGGAGGAGATAGGAAAAAAAAGAAAGACAAAAAAAACCCACAAAGGTCCAAGAACAATGCTAAAACTGAAGTCTGATTATAAAACACATTGAAAAATCTTCAAAATACACAAAATTCTACAATCTGGCAAAGTTACCATTGGCCATGAAATATGAAGCCCTCTTTCTCTAATGCTTCAGGGAAGCTTGTTCCTGGGTCTCAAATGTGGCCTATAATTTTTATTTGATAAGCTAATATACCCTTGTAGAGACATTTCTTTTTCTTTCATTTCATCATATTTGAATGAATAAGTTTCCCAACCAAAAACCCAGTGATTTTTTTTTAACAGTAAAATTCCTTACAAGGCCCATGTTGACTTAAGCAGTTGTTGTTATCAATAGTAAAAAAAAAAAAGAGTTGGCAATACTGCCTTTTTCATCAATTTGGTAGGGAATTTGATAAACTAATATACCTATACCCTTGTAGAGACAATTCTTTTTCTTTCATTTCACCGTATCTGAATGAATAAGTTTCCCAATCAAAAATCCAGTGATTTTTTTTAACAGTAAAATTCCTTACAAGGCCCATGTTGAATTAAGCAGTTGCTGTTATTATCCATGGGGGTAAAAAAAAAAGTTGGCAATACCACCTTTTTTCATCAATTTGATAGAGAATTTTGTTCAAGTTTGACCCCCC
>JBCEWB010049544.1:0-14231 GCA_039654565.1 Peronia peronii | reverse complement strand
AGGATAGATTCTCTCCACTGTCACAATTAGGACAAAAACAATTCAGCCTGAGGTTTGGGCCTTAAGAAATTAGTCCATGCCCGTAGTTGAGGACTCAAACGGAAGCCACTGTCTACAGTGGCGTCCTTTGACTCTTCTCCAAAATATTCCTAATTCTGTGGCTATCAGCTTTCATTTGGACTTCATAACAGGGCTAGTGTCAAACGTTAATTATATGTGTGAGACTCTGCAAAAGCAGCAAACAACGTGAACATTTTCCTGTTTGATTTAAATGTCCATGTATATCATTACAGTTTGACATGTGACATGCTATTTAAGAGTTATTATGATTCACGAGAGGTATTTTCTGATTTTAAATGATTTCGTGAGATATTGAAAGTTACACCAATGCCGATGGCCGTCATCAACAATGTGCGCACCTCTGATTTAACTTCCTTCTATCTGTTCTTTCGCTTATCTCCCCACACTGCATATCAGTTTGTATGTGATTATGGACATAAATGTTTAATATGTACATGTATGTGTGAATTGTGAATATTATTCTCGAGTGCAAAGCTCTGCGATTTCAAATGGTGAACATTTGATGATCTGCAATGTTTATATCAGGGATGTCAATTTGTTTACATGAAAAAGGTAGGAAATGTTTTAATCTCTTCATTTCTACATCACATCTTTGCAAAAATTGAAGTGTCTTTACTGTGAAATAAATAACTAAATGAAATAAATCTGTGGTTAGAACAGACACAGATGACAGCAAAAGTCTGTTTGCCTACTTAAGGAGGAAGTTGAATATCCCTGTTATATGTTGTGTAGAGTCGGATATGGTTTCCTACTGCCTTATATTATGATGATAATGTGGTGATGATAATGCAGACAGTTCCATGGCTGGTGGAAGGCTGTAAAAATATAACGGCTATTCTCAGTTCACATTTTTTTATTTCCCCGAAGAAAGAACCAGCCATGTTTAAGGAAATGAAGTTGTCTTCTTCACACTTGTATCTTTTTTTTTTCATTAAAACATTAATAACCGAATGGCTCACTTTATGGTCTTTTCACACATTCTAGTAAAACGATAACGATGATGTTGATGATGATGACGTCTGCTCACAGGAAAAAATAATTAAGATTATGATAGAATTGAGCACACGGCCTTTGATCTCAAAGGCTCCAGGTAACTTTGATTACTACTTGTACTGCTGACGTATCAAGTTAACCATTAAATGATTGTCTTTTTTCTCGATATTCAAGATTATTATCTTAATACAGTAACGATGGTTACTATTTTAATTGTCTTACGAATAATAATTTTCGTAATTATTTTCATTTTTCTTATCATTCCACAGACTGTAATGTCTCCCAGTCTAATATCGGCGAAGACTGTCACCATGAGTTTAAATACAATGAAGCATAATTGAAAGAACTTTTTTCTTTTCTTTTTATTGTTATTCTGCCTTCCTGTTCTGCTTCTGGTCTCTGGCTTTGCTCTAGTTGTTAAAATAGTTATTGTCATTATTATGGTTGTTGTCGTTAATCTGTCACTAATGTGATGGTTTACCTATCCCCGTCCATTTGATTCGCGGAAGGATGTATTGAAAATTCATGTTGATAACAATCCTATAGATAGTGTACACTTTCAGATAATAGGGTCTCTGGTCTTGAAATTAGACAATAGTTGTTAATCCCGATTGTTTCGAAGATAGCTAGCTGAAAAAAAACGGTCCACACTGCATCGAATCCGGCAGGATTGTCAGACTCGGGCGGAGGCTATGTGTCAATAAGGCATTCGGAAAAATTGCTGGCAACATTTGTTATAGTGAAACGACGACAGACATAGCAAGTTCGTGGTACACAAATGATTCCAGCATATGACAGGGTTTAAACAAAATATGAGTGATCCGAATATACTGTACACCATCTCCACAGTTGTCTGGCTGTGCGGGTAATTTCTACCATATCGAGCACAAAAGAAAGAAAAAACATACATATGGTCTAAAACTTGAATAAAAAAAAGTTAATGTTCTATCTGCTTTCAAATTCCTTAGTCATTTTATCAGCAAATTTTCATTACGGTGACTATGTACCGTGTCAAATTTAATTTTGAGTTTTGGCAAACAATCTGCACTTTTAACTAAGCCCGTCACAAATACAGTAAATTGCTCCTCTCTGCAAGAGTGTGGTGTTGTTTTCAAATCCTGAACTTTGAACACAGGCGACAGGAATTTTTCCATCATTACCAGTCAACTATTTCGAACTGGCTCAGACTGTACCATCTATAGTCACTTTGGTTACTATGTTTTGTAAATCATTGTATACAGTTTTATTATTCTTCTGTATTGCTGCTTAGTGAGAAATGTTCGTGAACATAACGAAATATGGTGAAGACCAAAAAAAAAAAAAAAAAGAAATAGATCAAGAAAATGAACAAATTTACCAAAGGAAACCATGATTATAATCAATGCCTTTTACTGTTACCTCCCTATATCAGAATTGAACATAGTTCCGGATGAATTCATGCAACCTTTATACATGTATTCCATTGAATTAGTCCGAAGGAAGTGACGTTTTGCTATACCTTTAACTAATCGAGGACGTTACACAAACGATTTCTTTCGCCAACGATAAGCTCATCAAGTTTCAAATAGTCCTTCTTGAGTTTACTTTGCTCTGATACTAGCCGTAACATATATCTTTATACTTGTGCTTCTGTGTGTAAAAATGTCTGTTATACTATGTAATTCTGTCTTATCAATTCTTACAGAAATTACCTTTTGAGGATATTTCTCTCTTGGAAGTATATTTTTTGTGCTTTTTCAATCCAAAGAGTAGCTTGAAGTGCGTGGCCAGTTTGGCAAGAAGAAATCTTTTGAGATTAGAAATTTGGAATTCGGAAAATCTCTGTCTACTCATTGTGGAGAGTGTAATACGGACACAGGGTCACCAAAAAATGTTCGCCGCCATCTCTCCATGCTAAACATCAATCTTTTCTACCCCAAAAAGCCAATGAAACTTTGAGTCACTGAAAGAAGAGCACTTTCTATTTTTTTTGAAATCCCAATCGAACTCCCGACGTATTCGTCAAGAAGCAGACCTAATCCCTAGGCCATGTATCCTCTTGAAAAATGTAGCTATGTTTATATTTTATATCGTGCTTTTGTTACTTACTGAAATATTGATTTCTTCAGTAAAACGAATTTAGCTTAAGTTGGGGGATGGGTTATGAGTGTGATTTTTCTAATGCTTGGACTACGGACTTTTAAAGCTTCATATGCATTCTCAGAGTGAAGGAAGTGTTGGAACCTGCTTTTTGTCTTGTCACTGATTGCCATGACAACGCCCCCTTATTGGATTTTCCGTCTTGAAATTAGCTATTTTTCAAAAGCCTACTGCTCCTAGAGACATAAATTTAATGGTTTCAAATTTTCAATGACGAAATAGATCGATGTAAAACGCAATATGCATGTGTTTTGTCTTGTTTCTTTCATTGTTTATAGTTCATAATATGTCTATCATACAGTTTTGAAATATGTCTGTTGACGGATGTGTATATTTTTCCAGTTTTTCAACAAATCATCAGTTTTCTGTTGAAAAAATAAGCAAAAGTAAAACATTATTGAAACACAAGCAATAGATAATATATATTCGAAATTTCAAGTCAGGTGTTTGAGAAATAAAAAAAAAGTAAGGGGTGGGGGGGGGGGGTGAGGGGTGAAGGAGAAAAATCTACCGTTTGCAAAAATCGCAGTGGAAGTTTTGATCAACTTTTTACAGTTTCCGAAGACAAAACATGTACCACAGCTTCTCGGAGCACTCCTGCAGATCATATTCTTCAGCTTCGATTCTCGATAATTAAGCTTGTATAGCTTACCATCGACAGGGAAGAATTCAATAAACAACATAATGTCCACATGTGACTGTTATCAAAATAAATCAAACGAGGTCACAGAAAACACCACTGAGCAATCAGATACCTCCCTCAGCACATTGAAAGTTGACAACAGACTCCGAATGGATCAAAATATCATGCGGGCTGTGGCTATGACGCTTCAATAAAAGCAGGCGATGACATCGCTGTGTTTAGAAACAAGGCCGCATCTACCCATAATTGATCTCTTATTTTAGAGCATTTCTGTGCCCCGTGCAAATTCATTGGCGAGACATTCATTTGACTAAATAAAGGAGAAAATTTTCTTTCTAAAGAAGAGAGAGAAAAGAGGCTCAAATTTGTTCTTATTTAAAAATGAATATATTTATTTTTGCAACGTGAAATTCTCAGAATTTTTCGTAATGTCTTTCAAGCAAAAACACTGACAGGGATGTTTTCCCTCTCTTTTCTAAGTTTAATCAATAGCCTTTGTGCCGAGTATAGGGATGTTGTTGTGACTGCGGTAAAAATCAGTCTCGATTGTTTTGAAAGGAGAAACATAATAATTATTTTAGACTGACTAATGTTGAATTGGAGGTAACCATGGCCATGTGTTTGGCGTCTGTTCCGTGGTAAACAACTCACGTCGTATGTTGCCGGTTCGACTCGCAGATCCTGACATCAGGGGATGGACAGGATACGAAAATTAAGCAGCATTTTTTCTGTGACTGAACGAACTTCTGGCTTCTTGGGCAGGGCGATTATATTTTGGAGGTTCCGTGTGTACGTTACGCGCATCAAAGAACCCTTGGCAGATAAAAATCGATAAAGATTAGGCCGTTGTCCGGGCAAAATTTCCAAATTCCAAATTTCTACCACAAAAATTCTCAGCAAAAACAGGCAGCCGAGATAATCCTACTTTCTTAGGATTGAAAGGCTTTGGAAAAAAAGAATAACGTTCAATCTGTTGCAGTTTCTGTCTTTAAAAAAAGAAAGAAAGAAAGAAAACAGATCACACATAAACACACGCACATGATAGGGAGAAATATTCATATAATCTCCTCTACGCTTAAGGATTGACACTAGCCCTCAATGACGATATAAAATATGAGTGAATTATCATGTCATTATCCCATTACTTCCCCTTCGTCTCTTGTGACTAGCCTACTTACCAGTGGAACATACAATTTAATGTTGTTTTCTTTTTTTCTTATTTTTTTTCTTTGAAATCTATCATTTTCTGAAAGACAAACAAACAATTAAGAAACAACTTTCACAATGATCATTTCATCACAAATGACCTTCCCAAAGACATACAGTGTACATATTTTATTTAATTCAGAACACATGTATGAGTCTCACTCCGGTGAAATGCTACAAGTAAATCTCTTTTATTTTTCAGAAGTCATTTCATGTTATGTGTTTTTTTAAATAGGGGAGAGTGACAAAGACATTCTTGCATACATAAACATGACGACCGACAACCGTATATTAAATACATTATTATTTGTTAAAATTAATTTGAAATTTTCAATTTAGTAATCAGCTAACCTTTAAACTCTCTTCGTGGAAAACATCTCAGCTGCTTTATCCTAATTAGCTGAGGTTGTCTCTGTCTGTATAATCTCTTCACACTATTGTAACTAATTCTGATTTCTCTGACACGGAAACTCTACATTGTCAAAAGTACAATAATAACACAATGAAAAGTACATCTGTTTTCAATGTGGGGTAAATAGAAATATAGCATAAATACATGAACCGAAAGTGGCTATAGCTTTTTAGCTATTGAGTTTATTTTTTAAAAGCTGATATTTTGATCAGAAATAATTAGTCCGAGAGCCTCCACATGAAATTATTTTTCAAAGGAAGACCTGTTTCAAATTTCACTTACAAGGCAGATGATCCAGATTTAATTTCATAGATTATGTCCAGCTTTAACGCTCTTTACTGACACTAAATTCACCACAGTGAGCTACGATGATAAACATAGGAATATTTGATGAGACTGAGAACCAAGTTTATCACTAATTATGTATCACTTGTGACAAACGTTGGTTTTCCCCTTTATGCTTATGAGAAAGAAACACAAACTGGGGTCGTTTAATGTTTTTCCCCCACACACTCCAGATTCAGTAGTATAAAACAGCAAAGGTCTTGAGAATAGGGTGTTGCGATTGAAGTATCAAACTCGGGTTGTTGCTATTTTTACACACATTGACCTCTTCTGATAAAAGACAAAATGCCGGTTGGTGCTGGAAACAGTTACCTTATGCTCCAAAACGGAACTAACACGGCACAACTAAGAGAAACTGTATAGAAAGGTTATGAAAATTCCATTTAAATTTTCTCAAAATCTCCGTTTTTTGTTTGTTTGTTTGGTTGGTTGGTTGTTTTTTTTTCTTTACTTTTTTCCCTGAGGCTTTTTTTTTTTTATTTTGCACCATTTGACTTCAAAATTTCAATATATATTCTTCATAGGATGTGTTTTAATATTAATAATTATGCACCCCTTTGCCTAAATTGTATTCTATTTTTGCTGGAAACTGGATATTTAAAAAAAAAATTGAAAAGTATACAGACCCGTCAACCCACATATTTCAAAAGTTTATGCAAACACTGTATGGCATATAAACAATAAACAATGCATGTTATTTTTTTTATATAGAGTTACTCTATGGCTGTGGTAAATTCCAAATGATTACATGTATATTGACTAGTCTAGAAGCCTTAGGCTTTTGATCACAGCTAATTTTCAAGACACAAAATCCAAGATGGTAGTGTTGTCATGACAAGGGATACAAAACAGTTTTTTTGTTCACACTTTTCCTCTAATCTGAGCATGCTGAATCCGAATTTAAGTTGAAAATGTCCTCAGTTCAATCATTCAAAAACAACACTCTCAGGACCCGCACTCCCCCCCCCCCCCCCCCCCCCCCCCACCACACACACACATCTCACCCTTCCTCCCTTAAAGGAATACCGTGCATAGAACTAAGTTTTACTTAAAGCTAGCGTTTAGCTTTTTAGTTTTGAAATAGCGCAGTATATCATAGGAAAGTACAAAAAGAATTGTTCACTTTTATCATCTTTATGATATGCTTTTAGAATATTTATTCATAAAAATAAAACGATTCTGAGAAACCAGCATTGATGGAATTCAGAAAATAACATAGCGTAAGAAGAAAATTTGTTGAAAAAAAAAATAAAACGGAGACAAATAAGTTAGCACGAGCACTCATTAGTTAGTACTCATTAATCAATAAACTATGAGGGCCTCTAATGCACTGAATCCTGAGTTTGTTTCGTTTGTTTGTTGTTTCCACTGCAATTTGCAAAGATGTGAGATTGAAATTGCAGGAATTATCAGGCATTTTTCTGTCATACTGATGAAATCAATCTTCTAGATTTCTTTCCCGCCCTGCTCTCGAGCTTACATGCTCCAGGTTTCTTTTATAGCTATGGTACATCAAATACTCCTTTATAGAATTCCGGAACACCTGGCGAGGCATTTTATCTCTAGTTCGTTGATTTTAGCACCTCCCAGCAGCTGGCAGCGCCTTGCACAACAAAACATAATAATATGTAAGATAAAGGATAAGTCCGGAGAACTCATACATCGAAATACATGTAATTACTTTTCGGTAAGGAAACGAAACCTTTCTTTTCTTTCTGGTTTTATTTTTTCTTCTGAATCTTGTGCTTGGGTAGTAAGTTTCTCCATTTATCTTCCTTGGAAACTTCTGAGTTACAGGATCTTTGAGGCCGTATGAAGAATTTTGGAACTATAACAACAACAACAACAAAAAACTGTGTAATTTAATTAACAGTTGAGATACATTACTTTTACCAAAGTGAACACTGCTGACTCACACCATTCGTCCATTAACCAAAACTTCAGAATGATCAGAAGTCTCCCGATGCACTCCTGGGTAGAAAGTAGCTACTCAAAACTAAAATTTAAAATTGAAGAGTTATCCAACATTATAGCTTTTTTGTATGTAACGTATAATTCTGAGCATTTTGATATCAAATTTACCGCTCTATCATTGTTTTCTTCAAAAGTTGTGCCATTTCAAAAATGTGTTGTTTTTTTTACGCTGAAAGCGCCACGAACTAAAATGCCTGTGGAGGACTGGGCTGTCTACCTTTGCCAACTGCCAAAAAGGTCATCCGCAATCCCACATAGACATCATCAACTGAAATAACATGAGAGAGCTACTGTCATATTCTTAGATAGAATCTTCTCCAGATCAAGGGACAAAATTATTCTCCATTAAAATCAAGATCTAAAATTTTTCAGGTGCTGCCATTCTTAAGTGTATATTGGATATATATTGCCCGAAGTAGCTGATCAGACGGGTCCACACTGCACCGGGGTGGTAGCATACTAAGGCATTGCTTTCACAGCACTCAATACACTTAATAAAAACTAAGCACAAGTTGAACTACCACTTTCAACATAAACTTGTGAACATTTTATTTAAAAAAAACAGAGTTATTACCTATAATTTAACAAATCTCGCCTTTCTACCAGAACAACGTTTTCAGGGAGGCATAATGGAATCATCCACACCTCAGAAGTCCCTTGCTGCAAAGTTTGGAGGCAGCCATTTTGAAAATTAGTCCGTGTTTGACTCATTTAAATGACTTGTTTACATAGGGGAAAACAAACTCAATGGTCCTATACCCACTTCAGATACATTTCTAAATATCATATCAAAAGTTTTCACCCGTTGTTTATTGTCATTTTACTTCAGGAATGAATAGCTAAGACCATAAAGAGACTCTTGTCCAGCCCGACCTTTTGAATCGAGCATCACCTTCTGAACATCACCGAACATGGGTTGACTTTTTACTTTGAAAATTAAAAACTCTAGATTTCTTCAATTTTAATGTAAATTCTAAAATAAAAAACAGATCCAACTTACCTTTTCGTGCTTTCATATCCATGTTTGATGAACAAAACACAGCAAACACTTGATACCACTTTCATGTATTTTTGGCGATTTCTACGTCATTTTTATAGCTTTTTCGTGAAAAATCGCTCAAAACCCAAGAAATTTTAACCTGACTCGGATAAAAGTTATACGAAAGTGTCAGGCGTCCATTTTCCTTTAAGACAGTTCTAGTCTCTAGTTGGCTGTTGCAACACCCAAACTCAGACGCGACGAAACAGAAACTATGAGTCACGGGAGGCCGAGAAGAAGAAAATATGCTAAATGTGTCCCCTCATCAAGCTACTGCAGAAAATTGTACTTTTGCTTCATACAAACAAGTTTCATTTAGAAAAACAAAAAAAGCATAGTGAAAATTTCCCTTTTTACTGATATATAACACATTGTCACCAAGCCGTTTGCACGATTACAGCGATCGAGAGAAAAACACGCAAACTTGATGCGGGCACGGCCGATGCGGGCAGTCTTGGGTAGCTGTTAGTAATACTTAAAAATGTCCCCCCTCACAACTGTCGTGGGTTCTCACATAAAATATTAACAACACACGCAACAGAATCTTGAAATAAGCCGAACAGATTTACTCTTTGATCTTGAGAAGAAATGAGTGACAACAACAATAACAATCGTATGACAAGACATGGCAACAGCGACAGCAGCGACCACAACATCAACCCAGGGTAGAAGAAATAGCCTAATTGCAGTGCCTGAACAGTTGAAGATGCAACTCATCAGCAACAATAACAACGATCACAACAACAACAACATACAAAAAATGAGAACAGAAAATCCTGAACGTGAAATAAATCATCCCTACATCAGGGCAGTTGGAGAGGCGAATCATCATCATTATCAACAACAACAACTACAGCAACAACAGAATAACAACAATTGCAGTATAAAAGCTACAACATCAACAGAAAGGTACAATAATAGAGAGCAATAACAACGATATCAACAACATCAATGACAACAAAACTTACTGTAAAAGCAGTTGAAAAACAGATTAAAAAACAACTGCAACTACAGTAAACATCACTGTTAACAACAACATCTACAACAGCAACAGCAACATCACGGTGAAAAAACAAACAAATAAAGTTGGCAAACATCAAACAAAACAAAATAAAAACACAAAAGAACAACTTTTATAGCAGTTGCATTAACAAGAACAACAACGACAACAACAACAACAGCAATAGCAACAATATAAGGACACAACAAACCTTGGCCACAAGAGGATATAATTATAAAACTCACTATCTGTGCTGCAACTGAAGATGCGAATGTCGTCAATGGCAATATCGCCTCTCCAGCCTGTCTCTCTCGTACCCTGGAACACCAGCTAAAGAAGGACAAAGGAAAAACGGTAGGAGTATGCGATGATTAAACTGTTCGCTGCCATGACCTCTATAATCTCTTCTATGTTAAAGAAGAAAAGTAGAATTTGAAAAAAGAATGAGATTTGCCTATTACACAAAGTTTAACATCTAATCTATTGGTAAAATAATTGTTTTCCCTCACCCAGTAGTTGCACTGGCCAGATCTCTTTGTTGGAAATGTTTCTAAAAAGTTGTATGATTCTAGCTCTACCGGTTGTAGCGCTTAAATTGGGTGAAATCGGCAGTCTTACTGAAAAATCAATACCTGACTGTGTAGATATCCTACAATATAATCAATACTTAGCTTCAAAGCTACTTCATTGTAATGGCACTAAATTATGGGTCGGTTCTTTGATATTTTTTATTGAAAGTGTTCACACACTAACACGCAGGAGCCTCTTTCATAAAAATCCGTGACATTAATTTTCTTGCATGCTGATAAAGTTAAATATCAGCATTGCTTCTAAGTGTTCTATTTTTAGTTTTTTATTGAAAGAAGTTTGTACAGTCAGAACCAAGAATTTGAAATTGTATTCTGAAAAGATTTAGAGTTTTAATCATGGTAATGAAAGATTAAGGTACTTTAAAATAGATCAACGCTGTATAATCCATAGCGATAATGGCTATGGGATATCCAGTAAATGGCAGCTCAGTAATGGTGACGAAGGAAAATCTTATTATTATCTATCAGAGAAGGATAATGAAATATAAACTTTAGAACACTGAATAATGTCCAGTTCAGAGAAAATAGTCCCATATGAAACAGTGAAATTCTTTTTTACTGTGTAGTGTTGCAATCTCTTTCATTGAACGGGTATCCAGGGTCCTTAAGGGTTATGAAAGATTGTCAGAGAACAATAGTCCAAGGAGCAGAGGGTGGGATGAAAAAAAGTGTGTGTATGTGGGAGGGGGGACCAAGAATTTGGAATTAAATGAAATAGGAAAGAGCTGTCCTATTATTTGTAATGGGGTAGAAATTGGTAGAAATAGATGGCTATGGATAAGATATACATAGAAACAGCTAAGTAGTAACACAATCACATAGGCGCTGAGACAAAGGAGCATTCTAAGATAATGGTAACTTGGCGATGCCCTTCTTTTTATTGACACTTGTGTCCAGAGTTATCCAGCTCAAATCTTAGCCATCTTTCGAAGTTGTTTAATATGTGACATATCTGGAGCTGTGTCTTCCCCTGGAGCTCTTGGTTTGATCATAATTTCCTTGCAATACGAAGGATAAAAAAAATAAAAAAGCGTCCAATACCTGAAATGGCTGACTTTGTTTGGGTATATCCTCATCGGCCCGAACCCACACGTCCCTGTAGTTACTTTTCCGTATGAAGATTCTGGGAGCCTAGCTGAGCACTGCTGTGGACTCGCGAGCAGGCTTGACAAACACTTCCAGAGAGCCCACCCCTGCCGAGAGAGAAAATAATGGACAGTTGGATGGATGACTAGATGAGTGGATGAACGGATGGATGGATGGACGGATGGATGGATGGATGGATGGATAACTAGACATCCAAGGTTAGAAAGGACTGCGTAAATACTTGCAAAGACATTGCTTTCATCACTCATAGAGAACTCGGGAGATTTTACCTGTACCAGACATATGGTAGTAAAACTCAAGGCACATGTTCTCCATCTCCTTCGGCTGATAGGTGGGAGAGACGAGTCTGGCTTTATCTCCGGACTTCTGAGGGAGAGCGGATTCCATAAAGATGTAATGCCCTGTGAGAAGACGGACAAAAAAAAACAAAACCATAAGTAACTGATACGCTTATCTCTGAGGTTCAGCAAAAATAAACCCGTATTCTAATTAATTGTCTAGATATAATGTGACGCTTAGTCATCATCATAATCACAGTCGTCATCATTATATACCATCTTGAATTCTAAAACGTGGACCGCAGATCTTTAATCAACTACATGTAGACACATTCAAAAGCAAAGCAAAACTAAATAGAACAGAACAAGTAACGATTTGAAGAATTCATAAATTTAAATTTGAATAAATTGATGGAACTCGCCAATTTTCAAGCCAATTTTGTTCTTGGTGAGGACAACAAATAACAAATGTAAATAGGATATTACTGTTTGTGTATCAAAGAGAATTTTAATTACATGTTTCAGTCATAGAACAGGAGAAGAATTTCAGCGGTGAAGATGATGAAAATACATTGGAATACAAGACATACACGTCAACCGGCTATTAATACAGTACATGAAAATATACAGGCTATATAATTATGAGGATAGTGTTATAGTCTTTGGATTTAACGGGGGATGGATGGATAGATGGATGGATGGATGGCTTGGATGGATGTAGGTGTGGATAGATGGAGATGTTGGTGGATGGATGAATGGAGGGTGGGTGGATGGCCGATGGATGAATGGATGGATGGATGAATGATGGCTAGATGGATTAAGGGAGGGTTAGATGGGTGGATGAATGGATTGGTAGAGGGATGCATGGGTGGGCGGCTGGATGGATTAAGGGATGGATGGATTAAGGGATGGACGGATGAATGGATGGGTAGACGGTAGATGGATGGATGGATAGATGGATTAAGGGACGTTAGATGGATGGATGGATGGGTGGATGGATGGATAGAGGGATGAATGGATGGATGAATGATAGAGGAATAGGATGATAGATAGATGAATAGATGGAATAAGGAAGCGTTAGATGGGTGGATGGATGGATGGATGGTAGAGGGATGGATGGATGGGTGGATGGTAGATGGATGGATGGATGGATGAATGGATGGATTAAGGAAGGATTAGATGGTGGAACGGTAGAGGGAGGGATGAATGATGGGGGATGGATGGATGGATGGATGGATGGATGGATGGATGGATGGATGGATGGGTGGGTGGATGGATGGATGGATAGATGGTTAAGGGAGATTTAAATGGGTGGATGGGTGGATGGATGGATGGATGGATGGATGGATGAATGGATGGGTCAAGGGATGGATGGATAGGTGTGTGGAATTAATGAATGGATGGATTAAGGAAGCTTTAGATGGGTGGATTAATGGATGTATGGATAGATGGAGGGATAAATGGATGGATAGATGAAGGAATAGATGGATGGACGGATGAATAGATGGACTAAGGAATGGTTAGATGAGTGGATGGTTGGATGGATGGATGGATGGATGGATGGATGGATGGATGGATGGATGGGCAGAGGGAGAGATGAATGATAGCTGGATGGCTGGCTAGCTGAATGGATGGATGGGTAGAGGGATGGATGGATGTATTGGTGGATGGCGGATGGATGGATGAATGGATGGATGGATGAGTGGAGGGTAGGTGGATGGACGATGGATGAATATATAGATGGATGGAGGAATGGATGGATGGATGGATTAAGGAAGGGTTAGATGGGTGGATGAATGGATTGGTAGAGGGATGCATAGGTGGATGGCCGGATGGATTTATTGCTGGGTTGAGGGATGGATGGATGAATGGATGCGTAGATGATAGATTGGGGGATGGATGGATAGATGGATTAAGGGACGTTTAGATGGGTGGATGATGGATAGAGGGATGGATGGATGGATGGATGGATGGATGGGTGGATGGATAGGTGGATGGTAGATGGATGGATAGATGGATGGATGGATGAGTGGGTGGGTAGAGGGAGGATGAATGATGGGGGGATGGATGGATGGATAGATGGATAGATGGATAAGGGAGGTTTAGACGGGTGGATGGATAGATGGATGGAATTAATGGGTAGAGTGATGGATGGATGGATGGATGGATGGATGGATGGATGGATGGATGGATGGAAAGAAGGTGGGTAGATGGTTAGATGGATGAATGGGTGGATTAAGGGAGCTTTAGATGGATGGATGGCTGGATGGATGAGTAGAGGGATGGATGGATGGATAGATGAAGGAATGGGTGGGTGGATGGATGGATAGATGGATTAAACAAGGGCTAGATGAGAGGACGGATGGATGGATGGATGGATGGATGGTTGGATGGATGGATGGATGGATGGATGGATGGATGGAT
>JBCEWB010049535.1:0-14232 GCA_039654565.1 Peronia peronii | reverse complement strand
CTATCTATCTATCTATCTATCTATCTATCTATCTATCTATCTATCTGTCTATCTATATATCTATCTATCTATCTATCGATCATCTGTCGTCTATCTATCTATACATCTATCTACCAATCTATTTATCTATCTATCTATTGTTTTTTTCATATATTAGCCAGTGGCTATGCAATATTTTCTGGCTGTTGCTCTTGTCGATATTTCTATCTGCTCGTTTGTCAGGGGGCGTTCTCTTACATCCAGTGTGAATCAAGATCAATTTCAAACCCACCTTCCCTCTATTTTTCATTTACATTTCTTTCCGTGATAATCAATGACCGCTGACATCGTTTACAAGTTAATCTTTTGACATATAGCGCTAGCTCTTATCAGCTACTAAAATTCCTGGCCTTATTATGAAACAGTTAGAAGAACATACTTGTTGCTGATTGATCAATGGGAAGTTGTTTTTTTTTTAAGTTAAAAATTTGGTCTAAATTTAAAAATAGCCCTTCCAAGGAATATTTTGTGCTTCTGAGTTTGTATGTGTATGTGTATGAGATGTATTTTCATGGGTCCACATTATGATATCAACAGATTTTGTGCTTTTTTTAACTGGAAGGCACATTATGTTGTCATAATTCTGATCACGTAGAAAAAAAAAATTCAGTCTCAAAGAGCAGCTCGAAAGGACCAATTATATGTTTGAAGAGGAAGACATTGATAGTAGGAGATACGCTTGGATAAATCATAATGCTGTGAAAATCAAACAGTAGCTCTAGCAAACAGGTCTTAGAATAGACTTCACAATGATGTTTCTCTAGGCTATGTGGTTCATGAAAGTATTGGAGATGCTGATGATAACCAAAAATACTTAAATCACATGAACGATGGAGACGTCATATATATAAACATGCATAAAAAAGTAAAATTTAGATGTGCAGTTGAGAACAAGAATGCTATACAATTTTCATAAACAAAACAAAAAATAAATAAATAAAAATAATAAAATATAAATTGCAGAAGTTTCTGCAGAGCGGAAGTTTGGAGAGGAGGATTTCTTGAATGAGGACTGTTTTTATTCATCCCACTCCATTGATGAACAGCATTTCGAAGTCCTCATCAATGTAAACTGTAAGAGGTACCTCTTCTGAGTTCGACTGCAAATTGAGGATGATTACATTATGAGTGCTATGATGAGAAGGGATAAAGTGAAGATCCATATACAATTTTTTAGAGTCTGTCTCTTCAGGATTAGTGTTTGCCCTTGTGGACAACGTGCCTGGTTTTAAAGACAATTTTGATTTTATTGTTTGCTGTGTCAAGTAATGACACAGATTACAATCTAGCTATTGCAGTCTGACCTAGCACCTCTAATGTTACGTTTTTTTTGTTGTTGTTGTTGTTTTTGTTTGTTTGTTGTTGTTGTTTTCTTTTGCTTTGTTTTGCCATGGCCTATAGATAAAGCAACATGTAACCAGTAAGTTATACAATGAGCCATTTTAACGGTCAGCCAAATTGCATCCCTTTGCCAGAGACATGAACATAATACAGGGATTTTAAAAAAGTTTTTAAAAATCACTTTTTCTCTTATTATTGTGACTCGAGGGATAGAAAATTCTGAAAGTGAAAAATTCACAGTGTGAACATTTTCTTTCCTCTGACACTTTTTTGTGTATGTTTTTTTTTCTTTACTTATTTCAAACAACAGAGGCAAATGTGATTTTTTTACTTCTTTATTATGCCTCTTGTACTTGGCAAAGGAAAATAACTTGGCTATCTGAAAAAAAACGAAAGGCTCATCTGATTTTCCCAATGTCGGAAGAATTGTTGGGTTAAAAAAGTGCTTTGTTTTACCTTGCCGTTATAAAATAATAGATTTCCTAAAATATAGGATTTTTTTTTAATCATGATGGAAGGATTCTTAAAAATGATATTTGGTCCCACCTAATTTGTTTATTATCACGGCATGTTTGTCATAGATTTCTCATGTTAAAAAGTTTAATTGCGTTTTTGAATTTTATCAATATAATGGGCTTAGGTATTTGCTTAGGCAATATGTTTTGTTAGGTGTATTTTTTGTTAGTGAACCATCCTTGTTCGTATTGGTTGTATGAAAAAAAAAGATGGAATCTTTCTTGTTTAGGCTAAAGCTTTTAAAATTTGTAAAAATATTCATTAAAATTAAAAGAATAACTTTGAGGTTTTGACTTCTTTTTTTTAAAGTGGTCATCGTAGGTTGTAAGGAGCATTTTCAGTAGATACAAAGGAAGTCCCTCTGTGCTGCGGACTAGACAATATGTCTATAAAGTCACTCCTGTTTTATTGAGTAGATCAATATGGTTGGAGAAAATATTAAAATGTTGGATTTGTCTTCCGAGAGAGGTTTGCAAACTATGCATCTGTTTAACTTTTCCGACATCTAAGTTTCATAAGTGGATTCCTACAACAATATTACTCTCCCGCCTTTGTCTGCTTCTCTTATAAAAGTATTGATATTGTTAATATATATATCATGTCTGTGATCATCATCATCAACATCATATCAACATCATCATGAACATCATTATCACCTGCCTTCTATATTTATCCACGGTTTTAGTTATTGGACACTTCAACAACATCCGGACATGATCGCTTTGGACAATGGCGGAACATCATCTACACATATCAGGCGGGAGACACAATGGTGGAAGCCAAGATCAAAATTTACCTTGAGCCAGATAGACCACTGGTCATTTTTCAACAGGTATTATTATTAAATATATTATCACCATATTATTATCTTTATCATTGTCATGGTGACATATCACCATGATCATTTTATAGAATGCCTTGAAATACAAGACATGAACTACCAACTGATAACTAACTCAAGACATGAAAATTAAGGAAGTAGTAAACTTGAGGAATTAATACAATGGAAAATGATGGAATGTAAATTTTGAACGCCATATTATCAAATCCGCAGGGCAACAGAAAAGATTAAAATGTAAATAAAAATTTACAGTGTATAAAAGAACATTTTAATTTGTTTATTGATTAAGATTTTAACTTTAAAAATTATGATTAAAATTTCATATTTTTTTAAAATTTAGATTTTGTCGGCCTGTATTTAAAGTGTTCAAATAGGATGTTAGGTTTTTCATCTTATCGATCTTCGTTATCCGTTTGATATAACTTTTAAAGTTTATTTCTTAAAATAACATTAACAAACTGCCTTACTTTAAAACACATTATTATCTCCCTCCGATTACGTAAAACTATCAGTGTTACCTGATGAAAGAGAATGTCTGGACACAGATATTACATATACAACCCATATGCAAAAGTTTTGAACAAATATAACACAAACTTCATTAATTTGTTCCTGAAAAGCAAATTAGCGAAAGCGGGAGGGGGAAGGGGGGGGGGGGGAAGCATATTTAAAGATCTCTTTAAAAGAAAAGGCTCCTATATGGCCAGCCCTTCACTGATTCAATGACTTTTGAAGATTCACCTCCACTTTGATTCTAACTCTAGAAGTTCATCCGGAGAATCCTATTGATGGCCGATAATACGTATCTGTTCTATCCTATGATGTGGAAGTTTACAGTGATGTCCTAAGGGATATTTTTCAAAGTTCCTCTTCTTTGTTCGGACACTGCTCTTGTGGTTATAGAATCAGATCTATTCTCAATGTTATTGTTGTAACAATCATGCTGTTTGCTGCACAGCATATACGTAATGGCATAGGTCACATCCTGGCCTCTGTAATTAAAGGAGCTTCTAATGTAATGCTTTTGTTCTGCGGTAGGGTTATAGATAAAGCAGTCTGCAAGAGTATATGGACAGATCGTACTTTTTTTCTGACAAGGCCAAAAGGAGTGTTGAGTGGAGATGTCGTTTCTTGATCACATCCTAACAAAAAGATTGGATAAGTGGGGTTTTGTTGTTGTTGTTGTTGGTGGTGGTGGTGGTGGTGGTGGTTTGGTTTGGTTTGTTTTTGTTCTTTTGTTTGTTTGTCGATAAAGATTTGATGATCCCTAAAAATGATTTGGTCACCATGATCATGTTCCTTGTCATTATATCACCATTGCCGCATCCTCATCACCTTCCAACTCATTATCACTGTCGTCACCATCTTCGTCAGGGCAATAATGAAAACATATAAAATGTAAATAGGGTATTGTTGTACACAAAAGGAAATGTTAATTAAATGATTTGTTTGTTATATAGGAGAGGCTTTTCAATGTTGTTTAAAAAGGAAATAAAAAAGTACATTTTTAGAGCAATTAGATCTTTACAACTGGTGATTTACAATGGTCAAATCAAATGAATATATGTAAAATTGTTATTCTGTCAGTCTATTTTATTCATTTGGCATATATATAACTTTTTAATTTTGTCTCTAAGAATGACATCACCAAAGATTGTGTTGTCTTTCACTTTGGAAACAAATTGTGCTCTCCTTTTGATTATGCAATAAGGCCAAAATCATCAGGTCTAACATTAAAGGGTGAATTACAGGAATACTCTAAGTACATGAATAATAAAACAACAATCCAAATGCACAGTTGTCTAAATCTCTTGAAAAAGATATACAGTATTCTCTGAAAAGTGAAACAGGAGTGGGCAGAAAGCAATGCACTAGTTGCTAAAAGGGAGATTTCTTAAAAAGGGCTCATCTGTATTCAATCCTCCACAGATTGAATGACACTTTAGGGTCTATATCCACTTAGACTCCAGCTCCAGAAGTTCCTCTGGTAAACCCGACTGTAGATCAGTAAATCCTCAAATGACTTATATTATGTTCGGAAAGATTAAAATGTGCCCTACAGGATATGTTTCAGGGTTCGTTTTCTTTGTCCTAACACTATTCTTGTGGTTGGAGAATCTTGTATGCAATGCTATAGTGCTCTTGCTCACATATTGTTTCTTGCAAAGCGTACATGTGATGACATAGATCAAATTTTGGCTACTGCAGTCTAAAGAACTGTCAATGTAAAGTTTTCGTTTTGTAGCAGTGCTGTAGATATAGCAACACTCAGTGGCATGAGGGCAAGTCATACATTTTGGTTTACCACAAGGTAGGAAATAATTCTGAGTCTTGATGGTGTTACCTGAACGTGTTCTGACCAAAAGATTGGACAAACTTGGGGGAATTTTCCTTGCAAAAATTGGGGGATCCTTGAACATGTTTTTCATCTTCTCTGATTTGGTAAGGATGTCCGCATTTTTGTCATATAGCTCTCTCATGTTTGGTAGTTTCTGATTATGTTCTAAAACATATACAAGAGGGCGGTCTGCGTTTTTCGGTCTGTATCGCAATAAGTCACTTCTATCCATAGTAGCAATGTTATGGAGGATTGGATCAATCATATCTGGTCTACAGCCGTTTTTGAGTAATTTTGTTTTGAGCACTTGGCTTCTTTTGGAGAAGAGATCATTGTCAGAGCATATATTCTAGGAAATAGGAGGCTCTAGTTGTTGGATCTGAGATAGAGGAGACTATACCTCTGAAAGAGAGAATTTGAGTTTCTAAGTTGTCATAGAGATTAGTTTGTTAATTTTAGGGAGGCCGTAAAAGTAGGGAGTTTTTATGTCTCCTATTAGTATGTTGTCCTTCAACTGGTCAGAAATTACTCCAATTTTATTGAGTTTGACAATTTGTTGTGAGATCATCTTAAAATGTTGTTTAGATCTGTCTTCCGACAGCTGTTTTGTAAATGGTGGGGCGAGCTAACATATCTAACATTTTAGCCTCATAAACAGATTTCTTTAATAATACAATACTGCCGCCCTTGTCTACTTTTCTTATAACAGTTTCTTTCTTTGTTTTGAGTTTGGAAGGTGCATGGCGTTCGGCAGTACTTAGATTATCCCTAGCTTTGCTATGAAGAGCAGTGAAGGTCATGACTTCTCTCTCAAGATTATTACAAAATAAGTTCAGAGCTTGACTTTTGCCCGCTGGAGGGGCCCATTTACTAGGGACATACAATTTAGGAAGAATCAATTGGTTGTCAGATTTTGTGTCCTCAAAATGAAAACGTAGTCTCATTCTGCGTGTAAAAGCACAAGTATCTAAAAGCAACTGATGGTGATTTTAACATCATTGGCATCATTATCATTATATATAAATGTCTAAAAATATGAGACAGCTGTATACTGACAACTGGCCAAATATGCCAAATGAATCAAACAACATAACCCGTATGTAGAACTCGATATGGTAAAAATTGAATAAGTTGATGTCACTAGCCAAATTTTCCACTCCCTGTTGGTTCTTCTTCAGGGCAACCTTATCAATACCATTTCACAGACATATCTTGAATATCACAACAAATCACTGTACGTTTTATCATCATTATCAAAATCATCAGTCTACAGAAATTTTGTTTGTTTATTAGGTTGTCTGTTTGTTCGTCCGTTGGTTTTATATTGTGTCCTGGACTTGTTCATATAAATGAGGCTGCCATGGACAGTTTTGCACTAGTAAAGATTTTTCTCTGCCAGCGGCCATCACCATCACATTGTTTCTTTATCATCTCTTCTCAAACTTACATACTGTTCAGTTGTTCATCCATCCACCCTTCCTTGCTTTCATCCATGAATCTATCAGTTTTCATCTATCCATTATTCCCTCCAACCATCCATCCATCTATCCATCCATCCCTCAATCCCTCCCTCTCTCTCTCTCCATCCATTAGTCCATCTATCCATCCACCCATCCATCCACCCATCCATCCATCCATCCATCCATCCATCCATTCTCTCATCTATTCATCCATCCATTCACGCATCTGTCTCTCAAATCCTCTATCTCTCCCTACCTCCCTCCCTCCCTCCATCTATCCACACACCTATCCCTCAATTCTCTCCCCCCCCCCCTCATACCGCCATCCATCGATCCATTAGTCCATCCATCATTAGTTTATCCATCCATTGATCCATCCATCCATCCTTCGTTCCTTCCATCCATCCATCCATCCATCCATCCATCCATCCATTCATCCATCTAGTCTATTCAATGTTTTGTTCAAACACCTTCAGCACTACCTGGCCGATGCTAAAAGGACTACTAGAGGCGCCAAGGATTTACTGATCAGTCAATTCCCCAGCTTTCTCATGGGTCCTCAGACTGCTGATCTTGGCTACGTGGCCTTTGCTGATGACATGAGTGGATGGAGTGGACTGACAAAGGGAAAGTAGGTACAATGTGATAGAAATGCCCGCCACTAGAATGGTATTCGTGCTGTTATGTGAATGTCGTTACTTTCCTACTGTGTTATTATTGTTGATGGTGTTGGTGGTAGTGATGGTGGTAATGATGTGGGTATGGTCATGGTACATTTTTAATGATTATGGTGATAGTAGTGGTGATGCTGATGGCGGTGATGGTAATGGTGAAGATAGTGTTTCTTTTTAATGTATTTGATTAGTTGCCGGTTAGACAGTCGTCTTAGTTTTAAGACATTTTTATAAAATGACGTTTTGACTTTCGAGATTCCGATTTTATATGTTTTCTTTATTGCCCTGACGAAGAACCAGGAGGGTTCGAATATTTGGCAAGTGATACCACCGTGTTTTATACTATCAAGACCACCATATTGATGTTTGCTTCTTTTTTCAATGTATTTGTTAGTTGTCGGTTAAACAGTCGTCTTAGATTTAGGACATTTTTATAAAATGGTGATGGTAGTGGTGTTGAGGATGATGACGGCAGAAGCTATGATAGCACTGGTGCCGGTAATGATAGCCAAGATGGTGACTGTATTCTTGGTGAATGCAATTTAGGAATCTGGAATGTCATCAGAAATGACAGTAAAGATTATGTTGTTGATTCTTCTCAACTAAGAAACAAGCGTCCTTCAAAAAACAAAAACAAAAAAGATGAAAAAATAAAATTAATAACTAAATAAAAAGGAGGAATTGTTGACTATTTGCGGTATTTCTCATCTATTTAAATTCTCCATGTTTTCCAGATGGGGTCCAACGGCCTACGCAGTGACAGGAATCAAAGGGGGACCACTGATCCTGTTCGACAATTCAAGTAATGCTATAGTGATCTCCCCATTGAATCAGTTCATGGCCGCGTCCAACTACATCCAGCCTCTCAGGCAGATTTCCTGGGGCATCATGGGCCTGGTAGATAGCGTGCCTCAGGATTATGGCATGGACTTCATTCTCTACTACAGTGACATGGGAATTAACGAGGTCAATTGACTGACTTGTCAATTATTGATAGAAGGACTGATTAATGGGTGGATGGATGGATAGATGGATGGATGGATGGATGGATGGATGGATAGATGGATGGATGGATGGATGGATAGATGGATGGATTAGATTGGCTGGCTGTCTAGCAGCATGACTGGTTGGTGGGTTGATATGTTGATTGGTTAGTTGATTGGTTGGTTGTGTGTTTGGTTGGTTGGTTGATTGGTTGGTTGGTTGATTGGTTGGTTGGTTTTGGTTGATGGGTCGATCGGTCGGTCGGTCGGTACTTGTTTGTTTGGTTAGTTAATCAATCCGTTAATTGGTTGGTTGGTTGATTGGATGGCTATTTCCTTGATTGGTTAGCAGCTTGGTTGTTTGCTTGGTTACTTGCTTGCTTGCTCAGTACTTGCTTGTGTGGTCAGTTAGTTAATCTGTTGGTTGGTTGAATGGTTGGTTGGTTGGTTCAATTGTTGGTTGGTTGGTTGGTTGGTTGGTTGGATTGTTGGTTGATTTGTTGAGTGGTAAATTGACTGGAGGTTTGGTTGGTTGGTTGGTTGGTTGGATTGTTGGTTGGTTGGTTGGTTGTTTGGTTGGGTTGTTGGTTGGTTGGTTGTTTGATTGGTTGCTTGCTTACTTAAATTTGACTTTGATTTTGAATGATTGATTACCTTTGTGAGTGGATGGAAGTATGATGGATAGATGGATGGATAGATCATTGGATGGATACATGGATGGATTGATGGATGATGGACAAAAGGATGGAAAGAACGATAGGCAGCCATAATGATAGCCTATTTTACAGTTGATTAAATGATTACTTTTGTCTCACACAGGTGATGAGAGAATGGGGAATCTTCCTGAAAAACATGTATGAGAAATATGGTAATAGGGTTAATGATCCTACTCTCAACTATATGGGATACTGGACTGATAATGGTAGGGCCTGGAGAATTACCTACTCATTCATGTTCTGTCCTTTCTATCCACCCTACAATGTCAGTCTTTGTTGTTGTTGTTGTTGTTGATGTTGTTGTTGTTGTTGTTGTTCTAGTTGTTGATGTTAAAAAAAAGTTTTTCTCAGGATGTTTTATTAATTTGTCCATTTATTCTTGAGTGATCTTTTTTTTTTTTTTTCATATTTTTTGGCAGTTTTGAGTTTTGCTTGCAGTTGTTTTAATGTGATTTTGCTTTGTCCATAGCAGGCAACATCAGTTTATGATTCACAGCTGCAATACAGTACGCATCAACCTATCTCAAGCTGCAGGCCACGCATGTACGATTTCTTATCATGTCATTCTATAAGTAACTTGTCCTCTTCGGACCAAATGCTCAAATCAAACACAGTCCGATCCTAAGACAAACTTACTATTTCAGTCCATAGTAGCTGCTGTCATTCACATTGGCGACCAAAGACCCTTGTCAAGAGATCATGGCCTGCTAGTCTTTCTTCTTTCCTTTCTTATATTTGTGTGGCGCTGTTCAAGCTTGAATTTTTAGATGTGTGTTAAATTGTTTAAAGACGTAATTTATTCATAGAACAAGAAAATGGATAATTGACAGGATAAGTGGTTAAAGCTAAACAAAACCATAACTACTTATCCTGCCAATTTATTATCCATTTTCTTGTTCTATGAATAAACTATGTCTTTAGACATCTGTCTGATCTTTTCTCATCGGTTTTCACTCGTCTGTTGCTGTTGTTGTTGTTGTTATTGTTGTTGTTTCGAATCACTATATTCTGCGAGTTTCTCAGTAAGCTAGCAACCAGTGACAACCTAGAGACAATGAATTTATTCACAGTATATGAAAAAAGATTTGAGACAATGTGCAAGCATTGCAACTCATTGCCTGACTTAACACCATCCCGGCTTTTACTGTCTTTGCTCTGAAGTCAGCCACTGTTTTTGTTTGTTTGTTGTGCTTTGTTTTCTGTCAATTTGCACTTGAGAAATAAGAGCAATTACACATCGTCAAAGATTAAGTCTGTTTTCCTGGCCTGTGAGCAATATTGTTTAATCCGGCTTTTTTTTGCCAGCTCTACTCTCATCCCTACCACCATCATTTCATCTGTCAAGTGGACCTGCTGTCTTGCTTACTGGTAAACCTCACAGTCTGAATTCTACATTGAGCCACAGAACAGTATTATTTGAAAACCATCGTTGCATGGCCTTGCAACTATTTGAACCCTACATTCCAAGTGCGTTCTCACAATTGGCCAATATCATCCGTTGTACAATATTGGCAGTGAATTCAGAGATTTTTTGTTAAATCTTTACAGTCCAGCAGGAAATAGTTGATATGTAATTTAGGAACGATTTCAAAAGAGTAAAAGCTAAGAACACATTGGATATTTCCCTTAAGAAAGTAATTTTATTTTATAGCATTTGAATGCAGATCAGCTTTCAGTCAGCACAAAAGGTTTCTAGGTAACGTTGTGGAGAAAATACATCTCTGTCTTATAATTATGATAGTTACTACCATTTTATTTTAAAAGCGACAATGGATCTTAGAAAATTACCTCTATAACTGCCATATCTGTAACCTCTACAGGTTTGAAAAATATTTTGATCTATGAAACTCCAACTTTTGAGGTACAAAAACAAAACTAAAACAAAACAAAAAAACTTGTGGAAATGACTTTAATGTTTGGCACTCATCAAATAACAATAACTAAAAAGAAAATTAGGAACTGTGGCCAATCAGAAAGTCTTGACTGCACTTGGTAGTCCTTGCAGCCTCGGTCAGGTAAAGCTGCGGTTGCTTGAACAAAGTTTCGACACATGAGTACCGGTAATCCTGAGAGCTGATGATGACAAACTTGAGGATGCTGACGACCTCTGAGAGAAAGACTGGTATTTGACAACAATCCCACTGGTTACAGCAGCTGCTAAATACGACCATCATAAAAGAGACAACAGATAAAAGATAAAAACAGAGAACAATGAAAACAATTTCGCTCATATTTTTACGAAAGTATTGATGTCCGTGATTTCGATATCTCTTTCAAGTTCACAAATTACTTAAATAAAGTAAATTTACCTTTGTGTCTTACTTATATTTATATTATTCTTATTCTTACAGGTGCCTATTATTACTATAATACAGAGAAAAACAAAACCTACCAAGACACCATCATAGATACTGTAGACTACATTAACAAGGAGAAGATACCTTTTAAGTAAGGATCTCGTCATAGGCTTAGCTACTTCTTTGAGGAAAGAGGGGGTGGGGGGGGGGGGGGGGCAATCTAAAGTCATTCATTTCCAGTATCGTCCTCCTATTGTTCCTTGTTAGCTATGGCCCTACAGCAGTTTGTGCTTTGGTTCATACAAGAATTTGCCTCAACCATGTAACAGAGAATCATTTTCGAAATGCTTATGAAATCTCACAGAAAAAAAATGAAGTCAAGAGTCAGCTTAAGCGTGCCTCTCGTCATTTCTGAAACATCTAACTTTTAATTTCCCATTGCCAGTTCAGCAACACCTAGGGATTGTTATTATTTTTTACTGACTGATTGATTGATTGATTTACTTATATATTTTATTTATTGATTATTTATTTATCTGTTTCTTTATTTCTTTCTTTGTGATTCATACAATGTGACTAAATCAATGGTATGTTTTCACATTCTATAATTTATTATTGTAATTGATATTGATCAGTATTTCAACATTCCTGGTGGATCAACCAATTTGTGTATGTGTGAATGTGCGTGTGTGTGTGTGTGTATGTTTGTGTATTTGTGGGGGTGTTTTTTCAATTTATTCATAGTTTAATTAATTTAATTAATCTTGTTGTATAAATTATTATGTCAGTTTTGTCACGCTCGGAAAAATTGCCGTTCAGTCATTTTTTAAATTTTAATTTCAATTTTTTAAAAAAATCAATGTTATATATTTTTAAAATTAAACTAAATATTTATGGTTTTATTTTTTAAAAAATCATTCCTTTCATTTCTTAATATATGTTTAAATTTTTGTTTATATTTTTTTGAATGCCTTTGTTTTCAATTCTTGGTTAATAATGGTATGCCCCTCCTGCAGATATATGCAGTACGACTCCTGGTGGTATCCTAAAGGTCACAGGCAGGGCACGGTAACGTGGACACCAAAAAAGGACATCTTCCCTGACGGATTTCAGTGAGTTGCTGTCTAAAAGCAGATCGGATTAGTTCCAGGACTGAATTTTGTCTTTTTTTTTTTTTTTTAAATTATTTAGTTTTCACTGACATTTCATTGCTCTGTGTATGTGTTGGGGGAGGGGGTGGGGTTCAAATATAAGCGTTAAATAATTGTTATTATTATTGTGATAGTAGTATTTTTTGTTGTTATTACAGTTACTACTATTGTTCCTTTAGTTGCCATTGCTTTTGTGTTAATGGTGGTGATGTAGTAGTGATAGTAATAGCATAAAGTGTAGCGATATCACTGGTAGTGGTGGTGGTATTTAAGAGCATCATGTTGTTATTATTGTTGTTGCCAATCATTGTTGTTGCTGTTGTTGATGTTGTTGTTGTTGTTGTTGTTGATGTAAGTAGTAGGAATCGTAATATTAATGGTGATGATATTGGTGGTGGTAGTGATATTGGCAGACTTTGTAATAGTCATGCTCATGATAGTGGTGGTGGTGGTGATATTAGACATTAATCCCTTCACTACCAAGATTGCTCAGGATATTATCTGTTTTCTCATTTGTGTGAAAGTCAGTGATCTCTTTCAGCCACTGAAAAAATCAACATCGAGATTGCCATTGAGCCACTGGTATATCGCATAAATAAAGTTTGCAATTGTCATATTTCTTATTCCAAAAATGTTTCTGAAATTTGAACCAATTATTCATCCTCTCGGCCAAAGAGTTAACAATATTATCACCATCATTATTGTTGATGCTGTCGTATTGCAGTTGGTATTGTTGACAATGATTATGTATTGTCTCATACATAGTGAGGAACAAGGTCAATACCACAATGTTTGCAAGATGCGATTACATTCCTCATATAGATGTAGATATATATATCATGTATCAGGTAAAAGGCAAAGTTATCTGAAGAGATGGTCTTTGAATCATTCTATAACATGAACACGAGTTTATTGATTTTTGACAGGTACATCGCCAATAAAACCAAGCTACCATTTGGTTGTCACAATAGGTATTGGTAAGTCCGTTTGCTTTTGTTTGTTTGTTGATTTTTTCATTAGTATAGTCTTTATTTGATTGCATACTACACCATTATGAGCATTGTGTTATTCTCTGTGTGTAAAAATTGGCTCTAGATTACATTTGGTCCCAATTTTCTTTTCCTGTAGTATTCTCTATGCGCCAGTTGTTTTGTACTAA
The DNA here is from genome assembly GCA_039654565.1 of Peronia peronii. Classification (NCBI taxonomy): domain Eukaryota; kingdom Metazoa; phylum Mollusca; class Gastropoda; order Systellommatophora; family Onchidiidae; genus Peronia; species Peronia peronii. The sequence continues at coordinate 717 of JBCEWB010049535.1, read as the reverse complement.
TATACATTCTTTTCCTATTTGAACATATAACTAAAATGGAAGACTAGCCAAAGTTTGCTGCTAATGAGTTGTTTTAAACTTTCCTGCGGATAATGTTGATATCATGACCCCTAAAGCAAGGACTGCCCAGTGCAACTGCCATGATCTGTTACAGGGACAGTCAGACAACATACGCCAAGTACAATGGTGGCAAGTACAACTTCATCGCTGACTTGGTGGGACTGGCCGTACCTGACGATCAGGTAAGTCCAGCTAGCACAATGACATTCTGTAGATCCGCAAAAAGTTCTCACCTTAAATAATAATTTATTAAAGCTCTCAAATTTATATCATACTGGAATAAAAGCTACAAAAATGTCATCCCGTTATTTTAAAAAAAAAACAAAAAACAGTCATCTTTTTTTAACTTTAAAGGGGTAGCGCAATGTCACGGACACCCTATGCTATTTGTTGTAAAATAATAAACTTCTAGTAGCCAAAAACATGTTAGCGCTGTTATTTTTGTGAAAAGATCACCCTTAATGTGTTCATTTTGCAAAATAAGACGGCTTACGGTTCAGTGTTTTCTTTCGCCAGCTCTCTGCGCCATTAACGTGTGGCGTCATATATTTCTGCGTATCTTTGTACTACGAGGCTGTGTGTCTCGCGGCGGACTAGTAAAGCCCTATCAATTTCGGAGTGACACAGTGCAGGCCCACATCAGACCACCTTACTGAC
>JBCEWB010049524.1:0-14232 GCA_039654565.1 Peronia peronii | reverse complement strand
CCTTATTTCTGTATCACTCTTTGCATTCTGTGTTATAGTGTACCCCAGATATTTGAAGTTTTTCACTTGTTTTATTTCTCACCTTGCAGTATAGATTGCACATGGGTATAAATCTATTGGCTTGTTTTGAGATGACCATGCATTCTGTTTCAATTCGGCAGATATTACAAAGACATGATACTAATACAGTATTCGCCCAGGACTTGTATAAATGTCACTTTAGAAATCCTTGACATTCTGGTAAGTTATAGTGACACTTTAGGATAAATATATAGGACGACAAACACGCTATCTTTTTTTTTTTTTAAAGAGAAGAAGATGAACAGAAACAAAAGAGGTGATGGAAGAATAAACCAGTTAGTGATTAAAAGACAAAGAAATCTCTCTCACTTCATCAATCCTCCTTCCTTTTTTTGCCCAAAAGGATAACCTCCTAACAAAGAAAAACAAAAACAAAACAAAACAAAACAAAAAAAGCAGATCCGTAAGACAAGGTACTGTCTTTATTATTTAATGTTATCTTTGATATAACATAACCCGTGAACTAGGAAATCCTTCTCTGCGCTTTTTTTTCTAAACCGATACGCTCTCCTAACTTTGAAGGTAATCTAGATCTCCATGGAAAAGAGAAAGAACGTCTTGTTTCCGGGGGAGATATGTCTAAGCTTAGCCAGTGGAGATTTCTTTTGACATTCGTTTGCCTCAGTATCTGCAATTATCGTTGTTTTGCTTTTCCACGTTTGTTTGAATGTGACACCACATATCAGTGTTGTCCAGGACACAATAAACAATGTGATTTACTGGTATATGTGTTTGGATTTTTCACCTCAGAAGAATCGAAAGCGAAAGTACACTGGACAAATGAACGGGATAAAACAGAAACTTCAAACGCCGCTGACAATGTGTATTCAAATTTCAAGGTCTGGTTGAAATCCCTGCAACAAGATTATATAACAATTTTTCCTATCGATCAGGAGCGTGGGAACTATGTTAGATCTGTAAACAATGCTCTTTTCTCGTTGGTGAATCCCACACCCTTTACAACCCAAGTGAAGCTTGTTGCTGTGTCCCAGGACGTTCTCATCAAATGCTTGGACTTAAAACCTGAAGTTACAAATTCTTCTCAGTTCATTGATTTTGTGAGTGGCAACAAACAAAGTGGCCTATTCCCTCCATCACTGGCACATCGATATGGAGGTCATCAGTTTGGATACTGGGCAGGACAACTCGGTGATGGCAGAGCTCATATGATGGGAATCTTTACTAACAAACATGGAGATCGCTGGGAGCTGCAACTGAAAGGATCAGGAACTACTCCATATTCTCGAAGAGGGGATGGCCGTGCAGTTCTTCGTTCTTCTGTGAGGGAATTTTTGGCCAGTGAGGCAATGCATTATTTAGGTAAACTGTAATTCAATGTTGATTTGTGCCAGTGGTGCATGATCAGTATCTCTTATCACAAATCCTTAAAAAAAAAATTGTGTCCTTCCAAGCAAAAAAGCCATATTGTCCATATATCCCAGATATGGTGTGATCACATTCTGCTGATCACAAACAAACTACAGTTTTAATAACAACTGTAAATCTTCCACCCATATTTCATCAGACCTATTATTATAGCAGCACTGAAGTTTATGGGGTCTCAGATATTATAGGATGGTTTTCAATCCTCATTTTTATCCTTAGTTGTGAGTTCTACATAATATGTTGCAAGACTAAAATATGCAACAGCATGAAATATTTTGGGTAGAATTGGCCATTACAATAGCTCAGCAACATGTGGAACTCTATCATTAATGTTATATAATATTTGTTTAGAATATCATATTAGGATACATTACAGACTTTTCTAGAAATGAAGTTAATGTGCAAAAGTAGAAATCTGAGAGGGAGAATTTAAGTTATTGCATCTAACAGCCCATAAGTTTTACATAGTATGCGAAGAGAGGAGAGAGAAAAGAAGGAGAGAGAGGAAGAGAGTGAATCCAACTCCAAGTGCAGGTTGATTCAGTGTGATGTTTTCTTCTCAGGTATACCAACATCTCGTGCCTTATCCTTGATAATGAGTGATGACAAAGTCATAAGAGATCAGTTCTATGACGGACATCCAGTCGCAGAACGAGGGGCAATCGTCTTACGTCTTGCTCCTTCTTGGTTTCGTATTGGCTCGCTGGAAATTCTTACTCAAAACGGAGAACATGCTTTACTGAAATCTTTGTTGGATTATGTCATTAAAATGCACTTTAAGCATATAAATGTTGATGATAAAGATAAGTATTTACTATTGTTTCAGGATATTATCAGACAGACAGCGAAGATGATAGCAATGTGGCAAAGTATAGGTTTCACACATGGGGTGTGCAATACAGACAACTTTAGCCTTCTTTCCATTACCGTAGATTATGGCCCTTTTGGATTTATGGAAGAATACAATCCAGCATTTGTTCCCAATACATCTGATGATGAGGGAAGATACAGTTACCAAAATCAACCCGATATTGGGTTTTATAATTTAGAAAAGCTGAGGTTAGCCTTAGAACCGATATTAGACAGATCTCAGATTGATGCTTCAAGAGTCATTTTACAGGGTTATGCTACTGAGTATCAACAACAATTCTTGGAAATTTTTCTAAATAAATTGGGTCTTACTTCCATTAGAGAAACAGATGACAGTTTTGTGGCCTTGTTTTTGAAAATTATGCAAGAAGCAAAAGCTGATTTTACAATGTCATTCCGCCAACTTGGGGAAATTTCACTGAAACAACTTTTAGAGGGAAATATAGGCAAAGATTTGTGGGCTCTCAGAGCACTGACAAAACATAAGTTATTTAAACAATTTCTTTCATCTTACAAATTGAGATTGAAACATGATGGTGTGAGCGAAACTGCCCGAAAAGCTAAAATGACCAAATATAATCCTGTGTATGTGCTTAGAAATTGGATGGCTGAGATAGCCATAAATAAAGCAGAAAATAACGACTTCTCAGAAGTTCAGAAGCTCTACAGAGTTTTGAAAGAGCCTTTTACAAGACAGACTGAAGCAGAGAAGGCAGGCTTTGCAAGTAAACCTCCTTCATGGGCATCTCACATAAAAGTGAGTTGCTCATCGTGACATTTGTAATATATGCAGTTCTTGAAAAATTGTAAGCCTCTGCACAAGTGTTAGTTTTCCGAGTGTATACAGTTGTTAAACTTTGTATAAGTTGTATCAGCTGAATCTCCAAAGTGTACATGTATTTTAGTTAAGCAGAAGGCTAAGTGTATTCATTCTATCATTAACTTTCAAACTTTTTAAGCTCATTGACTCTTTTTTTTTTCTGTGTTTTATTTTTTTTCTGTGTTTTAATTGAATGATGCTCAATTTACTGGAAGAAAAACAACTCACTAAAAAACAACTGAAATCTACTGATGTTAATATTACTCTTACTATCACTCTAGTTATGATCTACTGATTTTTCTGCTCTGCTGAAAATAAAAAATATCATTGAAAACCTAGAACACTAAAGTTTTGTTCACTAAATAAATGCCAGTCATTAAAGATATAGATATTTATGAGCATGTTTACATGTATCACATGTGAGGCAGAGAAATGGACATTTTTAGAGTACCATATATAAAAAAAAAGAACTGTGTATATTATTATTTATTCCTGTGTTGTGACTGAATTTACTGAAGAAAGACATGTGCAAAATGTTAAACCTGTCCTTTGTGGGACATAGAATGTTTGCTCTGTCGGGAGACCCATATTAGAGCAACAGGATGAGATATCTAATGTCAGTTATCTGGTGCAGCAGTTGCAAATGGTATCAGCATAGGACATGTATGTATATTATGTGGGCTTTATTGGCAATTAATCTGTGATCGAATTGTATACATTTATGGTTAATATTGTAGATATCTATGTTGCAGACTAGAGCAAATGTATAGGCAAAAAAATCCTATTGATACTCTCAGGGCTTGGACTTTATGACATTTCTCCAATAAAAGAAAAAAAAATAAAGAAGAATGCAATGTGTACGTGTATTTCATAGTTGAATAAGATTGTATCATTTGACCTCCTCTTGGCCACTAAGTACAGGATTTTTTTTGTGTGTGTATTTTAATTTGTTTTGTAATTTAATACAAATAACACAGACTGACAAATAAAATAAAAAGTTCCAGTTCTGAGGATATTTCATGTATTTGTCACACTGACATGCAACAATTTATTATCATTACAAACAACTTACAAATTAAACTCTGCAAACAGTGCACTATAAAAAATAACAACTATTTTCCCCTCATCTGTTTACATTACTTCCGTGTGTTCGTTTTTTTCTCATTCAGCATATAGAAATTTTCATATTTTTCTAGATACTGTATACATGTACATGTATTTCAACTTCATCACAGTTGCCAATTTTTGGTGAAAAAAAAAGCTGGCTAAGGTTCAAAGCATTTGAAATTCACATGAGAACAAAGTTGTTTCCACAACAATCTGGAAACCTATAGTTTTTAGGAGAGTAAATCAGAAATCAAACATGCCTGTGCAGGAAGACGAGCAGTTTTTCTAGCAATGTTGTGTGGTTTCATTCACAATTACACATTGTCAAATGTATCTCAAAAGTTATGGGAATCTGTACAGTGATTATGCTAGAATAGTAGTCTATGTTCTACTTCAAGACAGGAATGATTCTGTAAAGTAAATAAATTAATTGTCACTTCTCACTTGCACAAGGAATTATAATCTTGTACAAGCCATAATATGATAGGGAACACCATATGTCATGAAAGACAATGAACATAAATCTGCCCAAACTACAAATCTAATGCCTTTGTCATCTGTATCAAATATTATGTTGTCTTGGCAAAGAAGTAATAACATAAAAATCCCCATTTTGTTCTGATATCTTGATAACTAAATATTCTACAGGTACGCTACAGACACAACAGTTCATTCATCGCGAGAGACCTTGCAAAATAAACATCAAACCAAAATCACAGGAATCAACTGACTGTAATGACATAAAACCTTGAACAAATAAGGCTCTGCTTATGATATAACAGAAAAAAGAAAAATCTTGCAAAAATCTTTTCCCAAAATAAATATCACTCAGACTGTTTCATCACACTATGGTAAAGCTGGGACAGTGTAGAGAATATAAATTAATACACACATGTGATGAATTCATGATCTTCAATGTTGAAAGAATAATAAATTATTGTTACGCTCAAATTTGTGATAAGCTTACATAGCAGAACACAAGAGTTATCAAATTTCTTAGCCCTTACAATAAAATACCATAGAGCATTGATTATCTTTAAAAAAGAAGTCATTGGACAAAATCAATTAACAGGTGATATTTCATTCTGAAGAGAAATCAACATAAATTCATAGGGAGTTGCACCATTATAACCTTCTCAATCTCAAAAAGATGTTATCTTCCTTTTTGTTTCAACATCATGTACATGTAAATAAATATATATGTGCATGTTTATACATATATAAATATGTATGCAGTAAGTGAAAAAAAAAAATTATGCTAATCAAAATGCTGCAGTTTACTCATATAACCAGCTGAACTGAGGCAAAAGCTGGCTAAGATTCAAAGCATTTGAAATTCACTGATGTGAACAAAATTGTTTCCATAACAAATTGGAAACCTAAAATTTTTAGGAGACCAAATCAGAAATCAAGCACACATTTGCTGGGTGTTTCTCTGCATTTCCCTGGTCCTGTCAATTTGTTCCATATACCATTTCATAGCTACCAGAGACTCATATTAGACCAAAATTCCATATATAGAGTATATATGCTCTGCTCATGATAAGATATTCAGTACTACCACTATTACTGGATCAATTCACCTTGTATCATGCTTTATGGATACCTCTTCATGCTTAGGAACTATTGTGGCTGTCTGCTCTATTTTTCATTCTGAAGAAAACAGATGAGTAACAATATCCTTGTGTAACTGTATCTTAATCATATCGCAGAAATCCCTATGACATGAGGAAGAAAAAACAATGGAGTAATGTTTTAATTTATTTAGCAAGTTCCTGATACAGACTTATGATGAAAATGTAACAATTGTAGAATGGAGCTTGTTGCATTTATAAGTAAAAAATTTCAATATGAAATAAGTATATTCTCTGTTCATGCTCACATGTGTAACATTTTGGTAAAGAAAACTGTGTATATTCCTTGTTAGAAACATTCACACATATCAATTACCACATCAAAGGTAAAGAAGCAAACATCAGCAACTTCTCTTTTCAAGAAGACTTTGCATGCATAATCAAACAAAACAAAGCAGTGCATAAGTCTACACAGTTGGCTACACTAGCCTTCCATATGCAGCTAAATGGGTAAGATATTATCCATAGGATTTATAATTCACTTTGTGAAAATAGGAAATTGTGGAAACTTCACAACTTTCTGAGCATTTCCATCTCAGCATGGAAACCATAATAGAGAAGGAAATATTACACATGCACTGGCAAACATATATCATTCATATAAACATTCATCTCCACGGTTGTCAAGTCAATCACAATGGATTATTTCAATCTACTGTGCTAATTTAGCTGTCATGACTAAGATATTCTGCAAAATCTGTTACTTGGAACTTCGGCTAATGGTGTTTGTCATCTGGATGGTGTGGTCGATGTTTATGTCTCAAATGACGTCTTCTTGCTAGTCTCAGTTTTCGAATGCGGGACTTTGATCTCTTTTTCAAGTCTTCTTTTCCTTCTTTGTACAAGCTTCGAAGTGTGTCTTCATGTGGCACTCGTTTCATATGCCCCTCTTTCTGCAAGTATCTGTTGAAAAAACAAAAAATTTTTTGGTGAATTAAAATGACAGAGGGTTTGCCTCTACCACATTTCATTGCAATAACTCCTCTTATAATATATTATATTTAAAGAAAATCAACCTGACCAGCAACAAAAGCTTACAATTAATATAAATATCATTGCAGCATGCTGGTCCATGTGTTCATTTTAAGCATGGTTAACAATGATTGAGATTTGTACCAGACTATATTTTCAAATTGATTTAACTATTGCTACAGCACAAGATTCAAGCTTGCTGGGACGATACTATGACAGTTAGTAAGTTGTTGAGGGGAACAAGACTTCTGCAAAGATCAGCAATCAACTTGCTGTAAAAGTTTACAGTTATGCTTAAAGACCTTCCCACGTTTGAAAAAAAATATACAAAAAACATGAAATAATTTAGGACCAGCGACTGGGAACGGTTAAACCAACTGAGATCGCTGGCATGGTTCACATCCTGCTTTGCATTTGCCTCTTTAGTTCACACATGCCTGGCTACTACTGTACAGAAATACCAGTCTCTTGTATTAATTTTCTGGTTGGATGTATTGTTACCATATCTATAGCATGGCTAACCATTTCTACATCTGATGATAATCATCTATCAGGATATCTTCATTGTGTCCACCAGTTAGTTGTATGCAGCAGGGAGATTCTCTATAAAGCAACAATTTGTTAATATTTTGATATATAATGAGGAAGCGCATGCAGTTTCCTTTCATCTCTGATCGTGTTTAAAGGATCACTCTTGAACTGTTACCTGATTGCCAAGTTGGTCCCACCAATAGTAACTGTGTAACGAGCTGGGGTAGCCAGCTTGTACATGAGGTAAGCCAAAGCAACATCTCCAAGACCACCAGCACGAAAAGGCTTAATGATTTTCTCACTGAAATTCCAGCTTTCTAAGTATGGAACAATGTCGATGCCACTGTAGAAGAAACAAATACATAAGTATGTGATATATAAAATCAATTACTAGCAAAAATGGACTCTGTTCTGAATCCTTTTTAAAAATAAGCCTTTTTTACTGTAGCAAAAACTGACATTATTAGTTCCACAGATTACACTTTTTTTTGAAAACATCATGTTAACTCTAGAACTGCGACCCAGTCTAAGGGTTACAACGCCCTGCAGCGTGCCTTGCTGGGCTTGTCAATATGGATCTCGGTGCTAGTACTTAGCCTCAGGGTGTTTATTCTGACTATAGAGACTCCGCCTTGGCTTCGAGTGACACAATGCAGGCCCAGATTGACCACCTTGTTGATCAATGTCTTTCTCTAATCCCTCCCCTAACTCCACCCTTTCTTCACATGTAATAATGTTTGCAATGAGCCAATGGTAGGAGAAGGGATTGTATTGACAAAGACATGTTAAGTTCATATGGGTGGCAATTTTATCACCCCTCGTCCCACAGATCATTTCCATTACAGATTTGCTCATAACCTGATGTAACTGCTTACTTCACATAGGGGTGTATTTACGTTTACGCTATAGAATCTTAATGTAAACTGCAAGATATCATCTCTGTGACCGCTTGGACTTAAGGTTATTCTTATTAGATCAGACCAGTTGATGTTGAAGGTGCAGCAGTGACCACAAAGAAATTTATATAAGTAATCTAATGATGGCACAGAGTGAAGGCACAAGAGAGCTATCTGATATATAAACTAGTAGATACATAGGCTACTATAGCTTTCATTCATAGCAATTATAGCTGACTTGTACTCTCAACAGCTTGATCACTGGTCAATGCGAAACTTGTTGAATGGGTCAAATGGTCAGGGGAATCTGCGTTATTATTCAATATGGTATAAACAAAGAGACTGCATGTATTTGATACTCTCTCGCATCATCATATAGTTTCTTTTGATAGAAGTTTCGACTCACTTGAGAGGACTTGAGTGAGCCATGTGGCCTTTGATTTCTCTTCTTCTCTTCCGTTCAAGAGATTTCATCTTTGGGCATGGAATTTCTCACTGTTCTATTAGGTAAAGTTTCCTTTGTCTATTGAGTGTCTATTGAGCTGCACATACTTATTAAGGCGATAATTTGACAAAACTGAGGCCGATAAACCCCAAGTTTAAGTGACATGGTGAGAAATATCACAGCACAACGAGGAGCCCCCACAAATAAACACGGGCGTCGCATGCAGGGATTTGCTTCACCTGTCGTATAAATATGTGGTTTGCAGTGCTTGGATTAAAATTTTACTAGTCCTCCTCCCTCCCATTTACAAAAGAGCATATTATACAGACTATTGAAATGTTCTCCCACTCTCTCACCCCCCCACCCCAAAATCTCTTTCATCTAACATGACTGATAAATATAAAGAAGACTTCTGTCTCCTACAATAAGTCATGTTTTTTTAATCAGGAGTTGTACACTCACACTAACAGAACTGCCTTCTAGTTTATAGCCTTATATTATCATATTCAGTATTTAAATCACAAAACCACACAAGCACTAAATAGACTGTTGAACAAAATTCACGGAGAAATTTTGAATCCAAATGTATATGTCTCGCAACCAGTCAAAATGAGACATATGTCGATTTTTCACCATATGGGGTTTTTAGTATCAGGTGAAAGCTTATTTCATATTCTTTCAGGTGGTGCAAAAAGTTTTGAGCTAGATTTATTCTAACCAGAGATACTGCAGTTTAAAGAGACAAGGGTGTACCCCCAGCAATGACCGAAATTCCGAGAAAATTGAGTCTAAACGAACGGTTAAATGTATAAATCTACATACCTACATCACAAAAACCCGATTTTAATGAAGAAATATTTATAAACTGAGGGTAAGACCGATATTGTCTTGTTGAGAAATGAATTCTGCAATAAAAAAATTCGATGTCTGGCCCCCCTCATCACATTCAAAGCCCAATTTCTCTCCTCTGGCCGAGCGACTTATGTCTCATTTCAACTGGCTGCGAGACATATGTTATCTATGTCACATCACTCAAATTAACAAGAAACTAACAAAAAATAGTTACCATCTCGCAGCTGTGTAAAATGATCCAAACCATACAGCTGATGTTACCAAGTGCACTGCAATCAACACTTTGCCATGCTCTTTGTAAGTCTTTTTGAACCTTTGGTACAATGTTAGTTTTTCCTCCGGTGTTTGACCTGCATCTCCTGTTGCTAAAGCCTGTTCGTCTTGCTTCTGTCCCTGTTCCTCAGGTTTTTTATCCCCAGCTCCTGCAGCTCCATTATGTTTTCCTCTTCTAGTCCTCTGTGCATATATCACCTCTCTGTGACGTTCTGGAAGATGGCTGCCATAGCCTCGGACTTGAAAATTAAATACTTGATCTGGTATGAACAAAGGATTTGGTGGTGAAAACAACAATGGTGTACCTTGTTGGACTTTTCTTTTGTCCAAAATGTTACTTAATTCAGTAGAGGAAGAGGAAAATTGCCTAATATTTTTAACAGAAATGCATCTGGTCCACTCCAAAGGTATTATTTTCTGTTTAAACAGATTATTTTGGCAAAATAATGTGCTATTTTGTCCATGAAATATCTGGCATGTGGCAGCTCTAGGTGAGGAACTTATCCCACAGAAGAAACGTTGTCCTGAGTTGCCGACAGGTATTCCTGTAATTATTCCAAGAGAAAATACAGATAAGAATAGCAGATTGCAGCACATATAAATATACCAATGACATAAAACATGAACATGAGATGACTACTGGCAATCAATATCATGTCAATCATCCTGAAAATAAAATAAATAAATCTTTTTATGACTCCAAAAACTATGGACGAAATAATCCAACTATTTTACAGAGGGATTTCTCTGGACATAAAATGAGGAATAAAAATAATGCAAACAAATATGGAGCTATTTTTCTAAGGTAACTAACATATAAAAAAAAAAACATCCCCACATCACAAGTTTTCCTTCCTCTTTAAAAATGGGGAATAGTTCTCATTTAGTTGCAAAAGCCTACCAGAGTTAAAGTATTTTTGTATGCTGATTGCTGAAATGTTTCCCAATTTGCAATTTACATCTGAAGTAAATATAGATACCAAACTCACTAATCTACATCTGTGATCATGTATGTGAAACTGATGTGATGTGTCATTCCTGTATTCTGGTAGATTTAGCTGTTGGCATTCATAAAAATTCTGCTAATATTAACTAATCAACGTCCTTTTATTTTTTCCAAATCTAATGATGGCTAATTAATTTCAAGCAAGAAAATTTTGACCCCCAAGTGTCTCTTTGAAAACTCTCACTGTCACTTGTAACTGGATTTCAGGCTTGATCGGTGCCGCTCTAGTCCATTAAGATTTTCCTGAAACATTTTTAACAGACAAACATTGTTAAACACCTCACTACTACGCCAGTTTTGTGGTGCTGAAAAATAATGATATCACCACTCTCATTTGCTCTGTCCACTGCATACTGGTGTGAGCATCTGGTCAGTGTTTGAAACATCAATGCAAATGTGGGAGAACAGATGATCGGTGTGTATATTTTCCTGTCCATGAGAGACCAATTTTTGGGCCCTTGTTCCATAATGTGATCCCAGTCTATCTCTACAATGAAAGTGAATCCAGTGGCAGATTGAATACACATCACTTCTACAACTACTGACTACTCCTATTTACTGTCATTTAACCCGTTGAACCCTACAGCCCGGTACACCAGGCAGATTTTCCGGTGTCATATACCCTACAGCCCGGTAGACCGGGCTGACACACTTACTCCAGTCCTACGCGTCCACTACAGTTAAAAATAGATCTAATAGGTTGCATTTAGGCAAAGACATTTATGACTACGGTGATTACAAATGTCTGCACCCATGATCACATTTGAGGCTTGTATTTACAAAAGATATTCAACATGAAATGAGAAATCTGCATTCTTGGCCCAGGAGGCCAGGGACAGGTGTTTTTCAGGCACTGGTGAACAGGGTTCAAAGGGTTAAAGGTAGACATCTGTGTAGATATCTGTAACCAGCGGAAAAAATATATTGTATCCACATGGTTACACAACATGCCAGGGAAGCTCCTGCGCTCCCCCCCCCCCCCCTTCCCCTTGCGATCTCCCCCTAACTGATGTTCCTAAGGTCACGTCTTTCCATGTGCAAGCCAGAATGTGCTAATAGCCTTCAATTAGTAATTGGAATGAAGCTCCTAGACAACTGGAAGGCAATAATCGATGTATATATATTACATAGTGGTATCGCTTAAAGTCACCCTCTCGGAACCGAGACAATGTCTTAGCTTTAAGCGAAGTTGACATTATCAGTTTTCAGGGGACACAATCTCTGGTAGGCATGTGGGGGTCAAAATGTGTGTTGTGTAGTTATTGGGTTAGGTCTATGCTCCTTACCCCTACAAAAAAAATTTTAGCAGACTAATTCCTCTTAACTCTAAGCTAGAAGTAGTAGTATTCTGCCTTGAGGCAACATCTTTAAGAAGTTTCAACTTTGTATCCAGACTGAGACCGTACTTTTTCTCAGACATTCGGATCACGGATTTGAGGATAAAAGTATAAACAGTAACAGGTTCACTGGTTACGGCGAGTGAAAAATGCAGAAATGAACATGATCTAATATGTGACTGAAATTGGGCGCAATGCCTGTCTGCACTGTCTTTGTGTGTGTGTGTGTGTGTGAACGAATTGGGCAAAGAGAGCTGAGTGTGGGTAGGTGTTTGTGTATTTTTCGCACAATGGGAGGCAAGCAAAGAAGGCCAAGCATGGAACTGTGTGCCACTCAGAGTAGCATGTGTGTGTATCAAGATGGTCAGTTGTACTGATCAGGTGTGTGTCAGCAGGCTTGCCAGCGCACGCGAGAAAGGCGAGAGCTGTGTGTGGAACTACTGTGTGGGTGTGTGTTTGTGTATCCCCACCAATGCGAGACAGGTGAAAAGAGTCAAACATCTTCACGATAAGCCCACAGGCTACAATATGTCGAAACAAGATGTCTCTCTCTCTCCCTGTCTGACTTTTTTTTCTTTGTCTTCACAATTTATGGCTGTCAGTTGGCCAGCATGGTCATTTGGAATTGACTTTAAGCGGTGTCACCTCTGAAGGTGTTGACATTATCAGAAATAAGACAAATGAAATAAAGGAAAAGAAACGGGACCATCCGTACAGGTAGACTTTAAGTTTAAATGAGCATTGACTTTAAGCGAATTCGCTTCTCGCAGGTTCAACTGTATATGCCATTTTCACTTCCATTTCCAGGGTGGGACTTTCGTTGTTGAGTCTACATAAGCCATGACCATATTATATAACTATGCCAATTTTTAGACATACTGCTACGGGTTGCAGTGAAGCGGTTAATAATATTAGATAACAGTGATTCTAATAAGTTAATATAGGACTAGAGGGTCAATGCATCACAGCGGGTGTTCGCGTCACCTATGTCCGCAGCATGTCAGACTGTACCAATTTGGGCCAAAATTGGCTTATTTCTTCTGAACATAGAAATATTGAAATTAACCAATTTTGGTTCACACTGGTACAGTTTAACATGATGCAGACATAGGTAACGCGAACACCCGCCATGATGCACTGACCCTCCAGTCCTATAAAATTCATTAGGCTACTTATAATATTATTAGTAAATATAAAACACTGATAATTAATTGAAGAGGATATAGATCTAGATCTAGATGATTTAGTGCTTCACCATTCACTGATCAATTCTTTGAAATTACAAAGGCTCACTCGCATTATGATAATCACTTGTAGATTTTCTATTAAATACCTTTTGCATAACATCCTTTGTAAGGTGGCAGTTCACATTTACACAACGGCGCTTTCTGGTCAAGGTGTAAACTGCGTATCCAACAGTTACCAATTTGTTTGCTTGACTTCAGATGCCGCAGTCGAAACAGGACTTTGGAGGCCATTTCGCAAATTGCGCCTGATAGCTTTACTGTGTCTCAACTGTAACACCTATATATACTTGCATGATGCAATAAGACTGGGTTTATGCAAATTCATCCCTCAAAGACATCAATGACAGAAGCCATACTCCGACATGCTTGTACAATACAAGCCTAACACTATTAGGTTCGTTTCCGAGTTAACGCCTACCTAATATTTCCGTTTTTAATAACGGTGTTATAGTATGTTTGTTCTCTGCCGGCTGTCACTGAAAACACATTAATTATAGGAGCATTCTCTTTCATGTTGATAAGTGTGTTTCTTATTAGAAAGATTCTGGCATCTTTAACTTACAGGACAAAGAATAATACATGACAATTTTTATTTTTTTTTGATGGCACTTGCTTTAGTAAGGAAAAAAAATGGTTTAACTATATATGAATCGACCCTATTTAAAATGGGTATAAATTTTTCCGAAACACCGAAGAAGAATTCAAGGGGGGACGCAGTGGCTCTGTGGTATGGCGTCTGCTCACGGAGCAAACGGGCCGGGATCGACTCGCGGGT
>JBCEWB010049481.1:0-14234 GCA_039654565.1 Peronia peronii | reverse complement strand
AAAACCTGAACACATCAAAAGATCTTTTCCCACCCCCCCTCTCCCCCCCCCCCCCCCTTACCCCGTGATACTAAGTCCTCCTTGCTTTTATTTATTTATTTATTGTCCGTTTATTCCTTTCCTCTTCCATTCACCTTCTTTAGTTCATACAATGCCTCCATGGCTAATCCACATGCTCATCCTCTCACTCAAGCTTCATTAGACCTGATACTAATTAAGGAATCAGTGGAAAGTGTGAGGGCAAGAATGTGAGAAGGAAAAAAAAAAAACAATAATGAATGATTTAAAGCAAAGACCTTTGCCATCTCCTTGCATCTTTAAATTGTCCAAGATTACCGGTATAGTAATGTGCACGCAAGCATTATCTATCACATCTAATACCAAAAGAAAATGGGATCTTGTTTGTTAATACTGAACAGTATCAGGTGCATTTGGTCTTCTTTTTGTGTGTGCATATTTACAGTGGCACCTCATTTGTTTTTTCCTCACACATGAACTGTACAATTAAAACAACTGAACTTTTTTCTATTTCTTCTTTACCTTACTACCTTGCCTTCTTTCTTTCCATTAATTCACTGATGAGCAGCAGGCCTAAGGTGTGGTAAAATCCTCTTTTCGAATCAACTGTTACCATTTATTTATTTATTTATTCATTTATTTATTTATTTCCCCGTAATTTAATGATAAACACTATTTTTATTGTTTGGAGATCATCTAGCTTCAATAGGACCAATTCAATAATTTACAAATTATTGAATGGGTCATTCATAGCGAAAAGTTTTAGTCCTAAATTTCTCATCCACTCCGTTTTTAATTAATTTTTTTTCCAAGAGTCCGGTCATGTCTCATAGATGAGCGACGCCCACATTTCAAAACGGCCCATAGTGGCTAGGGTTTATTGAGAACGCCCTGGGTCTAGTTATACTAATAGGTCTATGCTCTAGATGTACTAAGTACGTTCATTTATGGATTAAACCGCCTCTTATTCTACCACTCTCAGACATTGTGCACGCATGTAACCCATGTCCCTAGATTAATGTGCTGTTCAGTTCAATGCTCCACTTCTGGTTTTCCAAAACAAAGTAAATTGTTGCATTTCCACTATGCCCAGTCAACGGTGAAAAATTGTCCTAGCATTCTTTTCTATAAATTTCTATGCATTAGACAAGCAGTTAGAAGATCCAGTGTTATCATGGACTAAACTTCAGATAAATTGCTTTATATTGAGAAACTGGAAGTGAAATTTGGCAAAGTAACTTTAAAGCTTGTAATGGCACTGGAAAGCTAATAGAATGGAGACTGTTTTTGACCAGCCCTGTTACTTCCCTTTGTCACACACAAGAGGTGATGAACAAATACATGTAGTATAAAGAAGAAAAAAAATCCATTTTCGTCTTGCCTTTGAAACACAGTTCTGGGTAAAATTATTATATTAGGACAAGAAAAAAATATTTCCTGTACACCATGAATTTTTCAGTCATTTTCATGACGTTCATTTCTAGCAAAGAAAGCAAAAAGTAACTTTGACCTTTTTTACACTGTTTGTCCAACATCTTTTGTGTCTGGCATGGGGAAGTCAAAAATGTGAAAAGTCCATTCATTTCATCTTTCATTCAAATGTTATTTCAGCCCCCTGGTGACTGATCAGTCAATCCCACACATATCAACAGCATATGTACGGAACATGGAAGAACAACTCCATTCCTTGTTGTAATGAAACATAATAATAGCTATTCTTTATTGCTTACAAAATTAAAAGGGATGTGGGAGCAAAATAAGATAAACGATATTTCTCTCTGAAAACATACAACATTCAATATAAACACAATGTTCATGGTTATCGTATATGTATTTAAATTATGCAGTCTTCAATAGATACACTGATGAGCATGACATTGTTACCTATATATAACAAGAACACACCATGTTTATTTCTGCTAGCACTTTACACTGAATTTACATATATACGCCATTTAATTAGTTCAAGCAAAAACAAATATAAAATTTAAAAAAACAAATAATATTCTATAAACAGTAATGATAAAAGTACAAAAGAAAAAAGGTAAATTGTGGATATAAAAAAACAATAAGGATCTCAAAAAATAAACTAGAAATAGACACTACCACAATCCATTTTCCTGTAATTATATTAATGTGCAAGGAATGACTTTGAATTTCATACCATAACATATTTTACTTCCTGTTTTCAATCGCTAATGGCCATCTCAATCCTTGAAATTTATAAAAGTGATAAAATGACACAGTGAAAAAACAAATCCCATTGTTACAAAACATGCCCTTCGATGCTGTTTTAAACAATATAAAAAAAAACACTACTATACATTGCATGTGAATACATGTATAATATTCTTATCCAATCAACATGGTAATTTTTTTCCTGATTGCAATACATCTACATTTTTTTATGAATTACTTATGTACAACTCATATATAAGTTCCTCATAATTTTGCTTTGAAGTTTATTCCTCCAAATGTTTTTTGATTATTATTTCCCCACAACGGAATACCACTTTTTCTTCTTAAACAATGATTGGCTCACTTTCTGAAAGACAAGAAAAACATGGTGGGAAAATATGTATAAGCAGAACCAAAGCCTAACAAGCTTTCATAAAATAATTCAAGAATCGATTGCCAAAGTTACACTGAAAAACATCGAACAACATATTTAGTGTAGATTCTAGAGTAACTATCACATCACAAATTGGATATATAATAAATGGATATCATTATATGTATATACAATTACTGAGACCAAATTGCTTACATTTTTAGTCTATCACATTTGTCTTGGCCCAAACTACACAACGAAAGCATTCACAACTTTCATGTACTAGAAACGCATAGAACAATATGGTAACATGTCAAGGAGATCATGTAGCAGTAATATATGACAACACACCAGTCTACAGGTTATTCCCCATCAAGTCATAATCATATAATGTACATCAAAACATGCATCTGAGCTAACTGAAACTTGAAATTCAATCCAGCCATGAAGCTAAATGTAAATGCTAGGTTGATATGGCAACATATTAATGATAAAGTAAAGAATGATCAAAATCAGCATGGCAAACAATAAGTCCAAACACTATGAGGCTCCTGCCTGTTTTTCATGTAATAATATGTGGGTGCCACTGCTATAAGTGTGACAATCCAATCTAGTCCTAAAGATTAATCCATCTGAGCTTTTTTCAGTCCAACCCTTTCACATCTATTATTAAGCCATGGCACTAATACTTTTAAAGACAGCTTCATCTAAGCTACTGATAATCCTAGCTTGAATATCCTATGTAATGCAATAATTTTGAGCGTTTTGAGCAGAATGCTTTATCAAAGCTCCACCCTAACTTGGGCCATTAATACCTTAAAAGCCATTTGCTTTAATTAACTGAAAATTCCATAAAGTTCATGACAAATTTGAAACCCATGTACATGCAGTTCTTTCAAGCACATCTGGGGACTCAACGGTTGGGAGGTACATGTAATTCACAGGACTTTCCTACAAACATATTTGGAGAGGAAAAGAAAAGAGAGAATTTAACAGGTTATATGATGTTACCAAATGTAATTTTCGATCAAACAGCAGTTTTCAAGACTATAGGATGATATGTATTGGATTTATTGCACCAGATTAATAGTAATTATTAGTGATCAGACAAATACTACTAATTACTACTAGACCGCCCTTCAGTTGCAGATACTGCATGCTATGTCATGCCCATCAATCACTGGTAAATTCAGTCCTGACATGCACAGCAGGAGCAGGAGAGGAAAGCTAACCTAAGTACTTGCCACTATGGCACCAATGCAGGGTACAGACTGCTTAAAGTGTCTGCATAGATGGAAGGAGCATTGCAGCAGTAAAAGTACTGACGAGAAGTTCATTCTTACTAGAGGACATATTGATGTCACATAGAGTGAACACTGATTACTTTCTCACAACACAGCAACATCATTCCATCCGTCACAATACTACCTTTCAAACAACGATACATAACCAAATTCATACAGCCCTTCAACTAACTCTTAATTACACATTACTCACTTATATCACTTTCTCAGTGATCTTGTTATATCATGAGACTTGTTCAATTGAGAAATAGTCATAAAATAAATGTGCAAGATTTTTTTTTCCATTCACACTATGCATGTCTCTGCAACTGACATAAATTTCAGTACATTAGTTCATCCCCTTAAATTAAATAACATACTCACCACAATTAAACAAAATCATTTTTAAAAAGCAATTATCTTTGGAGAATATTGCAGAGCATTGTGGTAAAAAAGAATATCTCACATAATTTGAAACGAAATCAATATGATAGCTAGGAATAAGTTCATACCAAGCTCAGCTTATGCTGAGATCACTGACCATATGGTCTTAAACAAAAAGAAATGAAGGAAAAATATAATGCTGATAATAACAAGAATTTGTACAACTTCCTGCCAAATCTAACCCTACTACTCTAAACTTTTATCAGTTGAAATAAAAAGACTGTATCTACTATCAATTACTATCAGTCACAACCTTAACACTAACTACTGAGGTTTTCATGATCGAAATGATGTAAGTCTAAACATATACCTGAAATAAAAGATACTGGATTGTTCATTTTAAGCGTCTCAACAGAAAAAGAAGCAAAATGATTGGAGAATGATAATGAGACAATTCACACCATTAAAAATATATTTCAATTAATGAAAGATCATCACCATCCATTCCACAAACAAGAAAACTAGTCATGTTTAAGTTACTCCGAATAGCAACATAATGGCGCTACAAAGGTGCACGGTGCATAATGATGAAGAATATAGATCTATATGGTGTGTGTTAATATAACATGTATTTATGCTTTTCAGTTATGTAACATATATAAAATACAGTGATGCAAGCATTACATTATGTCAAACTCACTGATTTCTTGGTTATCTTTCATACATTCATATTGTTTTCCTTGAAATATTTACAGAGTATTGCGGACTTAGATTATCATGGGGTTCTACATACTCATATAATTAAACTCTATCCAACAAACTTGAACGAGACACTGACATGTGATTATTATTTATGTTTCCATCTCTCAGATTATCATACTTGCCTGACAAGTGCTTTTTTACATTAATTTTAACCCCAAGTAAATACAAGACTCTGGTGGTACTAAATATTAAATGAACTAGAACAACCAAAAATTCCTTTAAAACTTTTGCTAACTTTGCATCATTCTGTAAAAATTAATTAAGTTTTGCCTATCGTTGGCTGCCTACCATTGTTGGCAAATTCAAAATATAATATAGGCTACTGGAGGCAAATGCAGAGAAAAGACAAAAAGTGTAGCTGGGATTCTGAAATCCAACATACAGCAAGGACTTCTAATACTCTATTCTCCTTGAAAAGCCATGCTTAGAAGTTTTGCAAAAGGAAAACTGTTAATGCCACTACTGATGTTAATGTCTTCCTTAATTGCTGTCACATCAACTCACTTTAATATGCAGTTACTTTTGGGGAATGTTCCAGTTGACAAACTTTGAACAACAATGTAATATATACATATTTATTTCTTCTCATCTATGCTGAAGACTTGATAGTGCCTAACATGAGCTTAAAACTGATGGGCACATGATGATTCACAGGCTATAGATACTACTCTATCCACTAACAAACATCTTGTGCTTTGCATTGAGATGCGAAAACAGTCACCTTCCACAATGACAATCTGCACTTCCTGGCTCATCTCAAGCTAACCACTGCTCTACCATTGTGTGCTACTACTGTTCACACTCAGACTTTCAACACCAGAATCAGTGACCAACAGAATGTTTCAGAATTGTTTGTCTACAGATGAACTGGAAAAATGAATGACTATGCATTCATAAGTACCATTTTTGAGACAAACAATAACCAAAGGAGAGGATAGAGGCTGAGTTTGAAAGTCTGGCATTAAGAGCGATCTTGATTTTCCTCTTGCACACTGTAATTTTGGACTGGACCAGTTGAAATATGATAATAAACAGTTATTGTTCAGCAAAGTTACCTCGAAGTGCAATCCATTATTCAAAGCATCAGTGTGTTTTTCAATAGGGTTTTTTTTTTATTATTCTTACAAACTGTAACATACTGACACAATGTAATGACCAGTTACATAAACACTGGTTAGTTTAAAAAAAAAAAATCTGTCCTCAGCCAAATAGAAAATCCATTCTTCATTGATTCTTGGTTTTCAAGTCGCTCCTTCCAATTTTTCAATCCATTTCTTAGTTCTTGAGATTAACATACAATGAATACTGGCTGCTATATCTATCCTCAACCAAACAGAACTCATTCTGTACATGCTCTTGGTTTTGTAATCACTCCCTTCCAAAACTATATGCTGCATATTTATCTTACACCCTCCTGCAGTTTTCTTTCCACATTACAACTCTATCGTTCTGCCTGACACATCAGCAGACCCTAGAAACACAAAAAAAAACTCAGGAAGTGGTAATTTGAAGTGCATGAACTGAAGCTTGCATAAATAATGAATGTTCCTTTCTGGAACAGCAACAACAATACTATACATACCAACAATTAAAAAGCATTGGTGTAAAAGAAACTTAGTGTTAATAATGAGCAGTATCAAGAAATGATGGATGACATCATCATGTGAAAATCATACTGATAGAGTGGTCATAGATGGCTGATGAAACATAATCATAGCATGGTATTCTTTATCCAGCCAGCAATGACAGAAAAATACAAACACTGTAACAATATATAGTAATGCTTTGTAAAATGTAACAACTATTTCCGCTACAAGTCTGCTATATAGTTTCAGGAACTAGCAATACTACAGATTCATTGTCAAAGCAGGCTCTATTCACTAAATGCATATGCATATACACTTGTCTTAAATGCTTTCCTTCTGGTTGGCTCAGGACAGGACTTCATAACAATCCAACAAATGCAAGACCTTAAAAATGTATTACAACAGATCAAATGAGATGTGACACGATGAAATCAGGCGCTCGTCAAACTGAACCGACCAGAGAAATCATGTGTTTTTCAAAAGTGAATGAATTTTTCACCCAATTTTTTTTTCTTCACAGAACCCTTCTATATCAATCTAAAAATACATTTCAGAGTCAAGTTTGCAGAAACAGATTGAATAAAAGCTCAAAAAGTGTAGTGCCATGGCCTACTAAGGATTTAATAACGATTTACAAAAATGATCCGCCATTTTCTCCCTAAATTCAACTGCTGCAACAGGCCGCCCCCATCATCTTTTATTGCCAATATCTCAGCTTCTACTTAAGGTAGAACTAAAAAAATTTCACACACAGAAAGGAAATGAATAATCTTCACAGTGATACCAATAACTCAATATGCTCAGAATTTGACGAGCACCTGATTTCATCGTCGCATATCAAGTAAGTGTACCATTAGGGCACTATTTTACTGGCTAATGTAAGTTTTTTGCCTCTGGCTGCTTCAAAACAAAATATAATTCACCTGTTCAATTAACATGAAGAAAAGATGTAAATTCAATTCTCTAACACCTGTCAGACCAATTAAAAAACCCTTTCTTGTTCCTCTACTCATGCAAATGAAACGTTTTAAAAACAGTCATGGTACAAGGACTGGTGATTTACATGAATGTATATTCTATCCACACGAGAAAAAGGCTAAAGAGTGGTCCACAGATCTTTGAGATGAGGTGTGTGAATGGAGATGTGAAGAAGATGGACATTTACTCATGAAATGAAAAGATAAAACTGATACATTACAAGCTCAGGTTGAAATGGGGGTCTTTCATCCATGGCTCACACCTGGAAAAGTGTGACATGAGGTGGTGATAATGAGTCAGTATCAAACATCTTCATTGGAATATTGAACAAAAAAATTACGATAGTCACATGAACAAAACTATCAGACAGGCACCCTTTTCTTCTTGCTTTATTCTTCATCTGTTTGTAAGGATTGTATTCTCAGATTATCTAAGCTATCACAAGAAAATTTTGAGATCCATGTAAAAAGAAAATTTTGAGACCTATGTAAACAATCTTGCATGGTGTTACTAACATGATTACTATGCAAAGAAACAAAGGAAAGTAGTCTTGTGTTCAGATTGCTTTCATTGACTAGAATAATTCAAAAATTCTCTTTTCTGAATGCTTTCTATGGTTACAGTATAATAATGTGTTCACTATCTCAGATCACAGCAAATGGAACAAGTTAACTTTCAGGGGGGGGTCCTGAAAAAGATTTTTTTTTATTATTAAAAATAGACTATTTTAACCTTTTCCATTAAATTCGGCAGGCCTAAATTGGAGGCAAACAATGAAAAGAAAATCAGCTTTTTCAAACTGTTACCATGTCAATGCCACCACCTTGGATTTTGGTCTCCAGAATGGGCAACTTCAAAATCTATCTAGTCTGCCAAATTTCAATGCAACTTGATGAAACTAGGAGAACATTTGTTTGAAATAATATCTAAATAAAAAGTAACATATTTTCAGCTCTTCAAGTGCAAAAGAAACTTGCTTGCTTTATATTTCTCAAAGACGTCTCTTTTGTTTATTTTCTCTACATGTTTTCAAATGATTTCCATTCCAGTACCTTCTGTTACTCTTTTCTATATGCCTCCTGTTTCCATTCACAGACATTTCCTTTACAAACTCTGTATGCCTATTATTCCATTGACAGCCACTTTCTTTACACAT
Organism: Peronia peronii; assembly: GCA_039654565.1. Lineage (NCBI taxonomy): Eukaryota > Metazoa > Mollusca > Gastropoda > Systellommatophora > Onchidiidae > Peronia > Peronia peronii. Next base: position 5,516 of record JBCEWB010049481.1, on the reverse strand, counting down.
CTTTATGTATCTAGTATTCCATCTACTTTTCTTTTTCAAATATCTCCTGTCCTACTTTCTCTATACATCTCATAAACTGCTATTCTACAAACCTCCACAAGCATGTTATACATATGTATTGCATACAATCCTCAAGATATATAGGTGAACATTTTTGGCAAGAAATGCTTATCTATTAGATAAATCAACTGCAAATACAATGCTGCGCAATGAGATTGTGAGGAAACACCATACGAACCAAACTGCTACAGTACAGAGCAAGGAAACTCAACAGCATCCAGTTCTTTGTTTCATTTGCGGACCATACCGTATGGGTCACTATTGCCCAAACTGTGAGAGTAACAACAATCTCAAACAGGGCAAGAGGACAGACCAATTAAACTTCGACGCATCTCCACTGACAAGACAAGTTCTCAATGCAATTTCAGTTACCACGTGACCAAAGCTCTCACCATGAAAAGATCCAAACTCCTCTTCAATATTTAGTTCTTCGCTGTATTTCAAATTTACGTGGAATTGTCTGGCAGTGCTTACCGAGAAATCAAAAACCATGGGTTTCTGACATATACAAAACATAATTTTTTGTGTGGGAAATGAAGTCTGATGAAACACAAAACTATGTACACGTGATGTATACATTTGGAACAGTACAGAAATGTAACATGTTTACTGAAAAAAAAAAAAAAAACTGGTGTAATGTTTCATTTCCCTGACACAATAAAATTTATATAAAGAACACAACCATAGATCTAAGGCAATTAAAAACAAACTAAATTTGTTTTGTTTAAAAGAACTAACATGGCTGCACAACACAAAGTATGAAAATTTACAGATATAATTATGTCTGTAAAAGAAACAACATAATATATATGGCATGTCAGCTAATGGCACATGTGATGTTTCGTGCAGTTTAGAAGAGTCTGTCTGTGAATCTGGTCTCACATTTTCATTGCGGATTAAGTATCATCTCACCAAAATTATGTCGCCACAAGAAGATTGCAATATCTCACTGATTATTTCATTACAGCCATTCCACAATGGCCTTAGCCACAGTTTTAGCTGTTTTGGAAACATGAACAAAAACTGTTTCATACACAATTCAAACTACGATAAAAATTAAAGCAGAAGTGGATTACGGCTTTGAAAAGCAGCAGAAACGGATTTTGTTTGGGACAAGTCATATTACCTCTCTTCGCTAGGCAAAATTTAAAAATGGGTGTTGAATAAGTAGTGCAAAGAATAAAAAAATCACTTTTCGTTCTGTCATTTGAAATGTTGATCACCAAAAAAAAACATTGAAAAAAACCATTACAATGAGAGGAAAAGATTTTGCTTACACCATGAAATTTTCCGATTTTGTCACGATGTACCATTTCATGCAACGACTGCAAAAGCATTTTTTTTCCCTCTCTTTACTATGCTTGTTCAGTACATATTATGTCTGGCAAGGAGGTGTAACGGAGGTAATAAAACAACTGATGACTGTCAAACAAGCTTAATTGTGGAGTGGTGATGGTGAGCATCATTCCCCAACACTTAAAAAAAAAAAAGAAAATGACTGAGGCACCTTGAATGACTATGGCAATTTGTCTTTTCTTATAGCTTAGGACTATCTGTCGGTAAACACACAGACATAACAAAAAATATTCAGAACTTTGTGTGGAAAATAATGGGTATGACACTATCAAATTTGCATCATTAAACAATCAAATGTTCTATTCATTTTAACCAGTAGCTCAATGTACTGTGCTACTTGAAAATTCTGGACAGTGAGACAAAATCTGAGAGTCCATTTGAAACACCATTTCAAAGGCAAAGACTCCAGTATAAATTTTAGAAATGAGAAATTACATATGTTTTTTTAGCTCCAATGGGATTAAAACTAGGATTATTTCAAACTTAATCGCAATCTCACATAACAGGGCTGCATCAGGCAATGTGTATAACCTCATACTGATAGTCAATCATTTTCAGTGAGTGAAATAAATTAACCCTATGTATATATATAGAAAGATGAACAAAAGGATGATATTAGGTAATTATCCTCTTCTACCCACACTAACTGCATCAAAATGATTTTGTCAAGTATTCTGTAGTTTACACTGTCATTCACAGATTTAAGCTTTATTTTTTGAGTCTATCCTTTATCATACACAGGATGCTCGAAAATTATCTTTACAACAACTACAATAAACTGTGGAAGTTGTAGAGACAATTAATGAACACCCCTTATATTTCGAATTATTGCACCGATTTCAGTGCTGCAATTACTTGTTTACAGCATAAATGCAGAATGTTGACAACTATCTTGACAACAACTATAAAAGCACAACACAAATAATAATGAGCCCATGTCCACGAATTCTGTAGAAATCACAGTATGTTATCAATCTGACTGTATACATGACTGTTGTCAGAGAGAACAGGACCCATTCTCATTAGATATGAAAATCACAGCAATTTGTCTGTGTAAATGTACATGTCTACAAGACAGCTACCAACCAGTTCAAAATGGATATAACTTCTGACAAATCTGTTACTGAAATTCATGGCATAAACCATCAACTACTGAGGGTGGGACCTTTAAAAAAGCATAACCCTGTTCAGAAATTTGATTTCAGGTTAAAATCTTAAAAGACAGATTCTTTGATAAACTATACACAGCAAATAAAAACCCCAACTATCAACAAAATCTGAAAAATCAGTTTTCGTTGCAAATTTTCTCCATCTGATGACAGACAACTTCTGAGATCAATCAGACTGACTAACAAAAGATAGAACAAATAAATATGTTTTTAACTGCCACACCATAAAGATGAATAGTAATGAGAGACATATTATGTGCATCACTAATCTATGATCTGGATATTTTGATTTATATAACAATAGTGCCCTCTGATCAGGAGGGCAATTTCCCTGAAACAAATTTCAATTCCTAACACAGGTTTACTCTGTTTCTCTGTCATTTCACATAAATATTAGATAACAGCAAAGAGAAATGGCATGAAACTGAATCTCATTGTAATTTAATGCAGAAATGCTAAGCTAGTAGACTGGTAATCTTGTGTGCAGTATCAAAATTGCTGAAATCTGGCTATTTAATCTCAGTTCCAGCATTTACAAGAGTGATATTTCCGCAAAAATAAAACTAATGAAAATGCTTAAAGCAAAGCAGCAGAAAACAAACATTTTAAAAAAAACAAAACAATAAATTATTGTTATCAAAATTACTCATTTGCAGTGCGAGATGACAATTATGGCTTTTCAATTTGAAGCAGAAAAATTCCACTGGGAACAGGTGAAGCAGCAAAATATAAAATCAGCTAGAAATGACATTTATGTGTCAACACAATATATGCAGTTACTCATTTACAAGAATGACCATTCACAGTTACCAAAGATAACTACATTTCTGTCTATTTTCTGATCTAATATGAGTTACACCGACCAAGATCTTTTAAAATGATAACTGTTTCAAACATATTTGACTACACATGTAGACTTCGGTAGCATAGCAGTTTTTATCTTTTGTATTCCAAACAGCACATAGAACAATGTAATATACATCTGATCCTCAGGGTGAGATAAACCTTTCCTATTGTTGTAATATTGATATCTTTCATTGTTTGACTATAAGATTAACTGTTGCTATATACAGACAAGGTCTTACAAAAGTCAAAAGCTAATGTCCTCCAGAATCTTGAACTATATATATGCTCAAAAGTTTCATTGCTGTGTTTCCTATAACCTGTTTATTCTTCACAACAATGGGAAGGTTAAAGGGCCATCAAATGTGAGTTTAAAGATTAAAAGTCTTAAACTTCATCATGTTCAAATTTTCAGCACCTCCTAACATTTATGCAAATTTTGTTTTTTTCCCTTTTTTTCTAACAGTTGGAAACTATGAAAAGAAACATTTTGAATATTCATCTTCCAACGTTTCAACCCTCCTAATTTGTTTGAGAAATCAAAAAACAATCGCTGGGTCAGCAAATTCTGTAACTGCCTCTTCCACTACCATTTCTCCTTCTCCACCTTCCCCACCCACTCTTCTTAAATCCTTCCCCCCCCCTCTTTCCCTTCCCCCTGGCTCAGTCCACCTGTATGTTTCAAAATGTATGTAAATACAAAGTGTTAAATCAGCATTTTTTCCTTTGTGCTGGTCTTGCTACAGGTGTGTACAACTTGCATAGGCAAGAGAAGCAGCCAATAAATAAACACATTCAGAAGCAAATTAGTCAGTTAACGTTAACTTATCAACAGTAAACGAGTCATTCTCCAAAATAAATAGCATTCAAAAAGCAGAACAGCAACTTTCAATTCAGCAAAAAGTAAAAACAAACCAAATAAAAGCACAAGTGAATTTGTTCTTTTGTGTCTATCTTTAAGTAGTGGTACCATATGAATAAACAATTGTAACCAAGTAAGTTATCCGGAAGTATATACTAAATTTTTTTTTTAAATAAAAAATAATTATTGGATATATATGAAAATGTACTATAAGATAGCTAGAAGGGAATAAGCATACTGTTTTCTTCCATTATCTGAACGAAGCCACCAAACACCATAGCATATTACATTTCACATCTTGTATAAATATTTCTTGTCTGCATGTGTTCTTTGTATATTTATTTCATAGTGAATATTTTCAAGTTCTTTTTTATTAAATTTCAAGCTTTACACTTTCGAACACATTGTTAATATATTTCACGGCAGCTATTTCACATTCTGTACACTTTCAATGATGAAATATGAAAATAAAACAAAATAAAATAAGCCCGCAAAAAGAGATTGCTGTAAAATAAACAGAGTTAGTCTCAAAATGCATGCATTTGTATTTCTAAAGAACTCAGAGTGCAACAGGGCATGAATTAGTAATGTCTCCTGTGTGCAATCCTGGGTGTCCTAATAAAATGGGGCATCATGTTGGGAAATGAAAGAACATAATCAATGGGAAAGAAAGGTTTCAAAAACTGAAAAAACACTGAAAGTTAAATCATCCATGTATCAAGAGAATATTTTGATGACATCATTTTATCAGAGACAAAAGAGGCTGCAGGTATCAAATGGATGATCAGTATATTTACTGATATTTTCAGACTGCTTAACTGACTATGATCGGAAATTTTACTCTTTGGCAAGTTATTGCTGGTTTCTAAAAACTGTGAAAAAGTCATGTTTTGTATTTAGAGAGTTATGCTTGAAATGCAGCTAAGACATGAAATATTTGAGATATGAAGTCACTGAGTATGAATGTTGTAGTGATATTGTTTTACGCCTTGTTGCCTACAACTGGGTCATGTCAATGGTAATGATATCAACGGGACTGTAGCAGATCAGGAGTACACAAAAAGATAATAATATAATGGTACAGAGTGGTCCCAAACTAACCAAATGCAACTGTAAACAAAAATGAACTACACAGGTAACAACTCAGAATGTTGTTCTAACCAGTATGAGCAAATATTGGTTATTGTGAAACATTTGATGCAGATTTATTTATTACCCATCTTATA
>JBCEWB010049459.1:5000-14236 GCA_039654565.1 Peronia peronii | reverse complement strand
GGATTGTTATTCCTTGTTATTGCTCTTCGTTACATTTTTAATCTGGAGGCTCAATATATTCAAGCTGGAGACACCGGAAAATGATAATGTATTGTACACATTGTCTGGTGTCATATTCTGTCTCTGCCATGATGGAAATCCAATTAGCAAATAACAGAATTGATATTATTGCCTTGTGAGCTTTGCACTGCAAATTGCACACTGTGCATGAGTGAATCAGAAATTGCGGCAATTTCAAGAGCGTGTCAATGTATGTGTGCGTAGCATGTGCGTTCGCAAAGGAGCACGTTTGTATTTGTGTGTGTGTGTGTGAGAGAGAAAGTGTGTGCGTACGTCTGCGTGCATGAGTGCTTGTCTGTGCCCGTTTCCTCAATGCATGTATGTGTTCTTTCTGTTTTTATTTTCAGCAGTTGTCACTGAGATAACTTAGGAGATACGACATGGTCTAGAGAGAGAGAGAGAGAGAGAGAGAGAGAGAGAGAGAGAGAGAGAGAGAGAGAGAGAGAGAGAGAGAGAGAAACGCGAGAGACGCTCTATCTTTCATGCTCTCCACCACCGCCCCTCTTCTCCCTAGGTGCTAAATGACAGCCGTGCACATAGGTAGAAAGATGTTTTCTAATTGTTTAGATTTGCGGACTATAACGGTCTCGTTGTAGACTATCCAGATATTGTGACTACATCTGCAGACGCACACACACACACAGGCATACATAATACATAATATGCCTAATTCAATATCACAAACACAATGTACATGCACACTTTATCTCTCATGCACACACACGAATAACTCAAAGTATCACACTCACACAGACACATACATGAAGACGTGTATTTTATTCAGCACACATGGCTTTTAACATCAGATTCTATGCATGTCCGAGTTTGATTTTTGTTTGTTTGCTCGTATATTTAGTTATTAAGTTGATGTAAAAGTAACCCCAGTTATTAGTGTATGTGGTGAAGACGATTATGTATACAACAACAAGTAATGAGAACACAAGACAGTGAAAGGAAATTGACAGAAGCCGAGTTTGATTAAAAATTTGTCAGTATTGATTTGTCGTCCTACAGCTAGTCGTAGGCTACTTTGCAAATCATCATTATCATCAGCGCTGTTGCTGATGTCTGTAGAGCTACAGACGCAGATCAAACACCTTCACCCAATCCGATCACTTTGGAAGCGACCTGACTCAGTACTTCAACTTGAAAAGGTACCCCAAGTCTTTGGGGAAAGAAAGATGATACTGCGATGCTGGGTGTATCCATGGGGACTTGACTTTATTGTAAGAGGAAGTAATATAGATGGAGGCAAATTGACAGATAAGTAGTCAGGCGAATGTTAGCCACTCACACCACACATATTTCATTGCTTCCGCATATTATCACCGTTATCGTTTTGTTCCTCGGTCTGGCAGTGAGGAAAGGCAGCAGGATCAAAAAGAAACCTGTAGCCATAAATATGCGAGATAAGTCACAGACCGGCACATGTAAAGCGTACATAGCAACTCGCAGCCAGGACAGGGCGGTAAATCGCACGCCTGTTTTTTTGGCCCGCATCTTCCAGTTTTCCATAAGGTGGTAGATACCCCTGCCTTGCAAGCTTGTGGAATCTTATCTTGTTCCTCTCCGAGCCCATCCGCATCTCCTTAGCTAGGAATTGTTTATGGCACCGAGATTTGTGGCTTTTTGTTTCATCAACGGCAGCTGCGAGTGGCCACCAGTTTTTTTTTTCCGTTTTTTTTCCCTCTCCTCTACCATTGGCGTTTACACGGTGCAGATGTGCTTTAGCCACTTCTACCAAGGACGGAGACCCCCCATCCAGAGTCGTCCGACCATGAGTGTTTCAAACGTTTTGTTTCGTTAATTGGCAAAATCAAGTGGATATTTGAGACGGCGACGTGGTACGAGGTCCGATGGTCATTCTCTGCCACATGAAGGACGAAGAAAGAAAAGTTGCCTAGCTGTCACCGAGTGCTTACCATTTATGTACCCCACACCAGATACAGTATCAGTTCTATTTGTTTCTCCGCCGACTTTGACCGTTTCCTCCTGGCCAGGCATGTTGATTGTCCCGAGACTTTTCTTTGTCCCTCAGGAATGCCCGTTTGTTAAAAGGAGTTGTTAGTCGTGGGCTCTGCTGGGGGTTTAAAGTTACCTTTTTGGCCCGGACGAGACACTGAGGGTGTAATCTCAGTCTGATTTTTGTTTCTTTTCTTTTTTTTTTCTATATTTTCTGTTTAGAACTTGTCACTGGCATAGTCGCTTGCGAAAAGTTTTGGAAGACATGATACTCTACGTCTGTTCTGTATAATGTTGGCTTGCACCGTAGTTGTCTTTTGTTATATATTTATGGTAAATTTTAAGTTTAGACTCCCAGATATCTGCTTAGTTTCAGTCTTCATAGCTTACCAAAGCATCAGATAAATCCTGACACTGACACAGCAATTAAGGAAACGTCTAAAGTCCTGCCTGGCGTGGAAAAATTGAAACAAATTATGTTTGACGTGATCAGGATTTTCTTTTATCTATGGCGTCTTCCGCTCCTTACACTCGTAGGAAGGGAAATCGACTTCGTTGACTGCCCGGCCCTGATGGAAAAACGAGCCTGTTGTGTTGTGAGTCTGAGGGAGCAGCTGCCGTTAAGTGGGGAAAGGTACAGGCCTGGGCAAAGGGAGATGACACGCTGATGCACCTGGCCCCTGGAAATGATAGACCGGCCCGAGTAACTGTTGAATGATGTACTCACCTACAGAGAAAGCCTGGCTGAACGAGTCACTGCCCAATGGTCAAGCACTCGCCACGGCCGTTTTAGTCCAGTCTAAGTGCATCAGTTCCAATATTTAAGTTGATTTAACTCTTGGGTTCCCCGGGCCGAAACTATTGTAGAGTTTTGAGAAGTGTTTGAAATCCCTAGATCTGGCTATTGCTGTTTCTGATAACTGACCAGCGGTAGCGATATATCTGGCTTGTCTGAGCTGACAGAAGTTTCTGAATTTTGACACAGATTAAATAAGGAGTAATAAGCAACATCTTTGCTCTGATAGTTAATACATGCATCGTGCATCGGATCCCCGCCCAAGTAGTGTTTTAGATCTTTGTCTTGCAGATAATGAAGGGGAATTATAATGAATAGTAATAGTAACAATCACAGTGCTATGAAGCTGGATATGAATGATATGATACGAAAAAGCTGCCCCTTCTTTTTCTTTTCTTCTTTTCCGCATGTAAGTGTGGCTGACATAGTCCGCAGGGCAATAATTCTACTTCAAAACTTTAACACCGGAATGTTTTTCCTGCCACCTGTTACCAGTATATCTTAAGGAATGTTCTGCACGTTTGACGTTGGTTCTGTACTTCTCTCGGTTGTGGTGTTCAGCTGTATGTACTGATGAAAATAAATTGTTGGCATATCTTTCATTGTGTTTCCTGTATTTCACCATGAAATTTATTGTTTTTGTTGATGTCAGAAAGATAAACTGCGCAATATCGGTTATTGGTATTATTATTATTTTTATTATTTATGATAAAACTCAGCTTGACTTGTACATCAGCTCGGCGAGGAAATAATATTATGATGTTAGTGAGTAGTTCTGTGACAGATTAACGTGTTTCTTTTTGTTCTTGAGTTATCTCCATGGAAACTTTATAAACAGCACCGCACTGCTTTATTCTGTATGAATAATAATAATAATAATAACAATAATAATAATAATAACAATAATAATAATAATAAATGGTTATGAACTCACGACCTTATTGAAATGTTTTTTATATAATAGAAAAGGCAGGTAATGTGGTACCGTTGACCATAACTTCAGTGCGTCTGGCCTGAATCCATTTGCATTACAATGATAGAAAAAATGTTATAGTTTAAACTGTTTTAGGTTTGATGGCGGGAATGTTAGATCGTCGCTGTATCCTTTGCAAAAGGGTGCGAATAATTGTTAGTTCAAAACAGAGGTGTTGTCTTTCACTTCCAAGCCAAGATTTTTCTCGTTTTGTGGCGTGCTGTCAAACTGGAAGCGAAACCTTGTGCTTGACCCAGATTTGTCAGTCAGTAGGTATGGTTGCCTTCACCAGAGATTCAGACAACGTTCTCAGGCACCTCAAAAACCCAGAGAGACTGTGAACCAGAGATGAACAAGATAGACCAGGCATACAAAGCCTCCCAGTCTGTGGCCACAGATGTGCCGTGGGGGCTTGTGCGGAATAAATGCATCGTATCCCCCATCTTTGTTTTGGTTTAGGGTCAGACCCGGGGAAAGGCTGAGAAGTCTGTGGGTAGCGAGTTAAATAAACACCCGGAAGGCCAAATATCGGTGTCCTTTGGCACAATGAAAACACTTTGTTGTAGTGGTCTCGCGAATGTTTGGCGTTGGCCCGAGCTATTAAAGATGTGGTTTCGATTTGGTTTCCATGTGACTCCGCCGAAGGACACTTGACTTTCAGAGGACGTAATCGTTTGGAATTTTATACTGTTGCACTTCATTTCCTTTAAGCTCGAAAGAAAAGATCACCAGTTGTAGCTAAAGGCTGTTGTCTAGTATTTCGGAGGCCCAATTGTTCTTTTGTTAGAAAATATTATACAGTATAACGGAAGTCAGGAACTGCAGAGTCTTCATTTAGAGCCTGCTCAACTGAGTCCAAGCACTGGCCAAAGCCTTCTATTTCTCATCAGTCATCGTCAATAGCCTTATCTGATATCATCTTTCATATGGCCATGGAAACGTTTCACTTTCAACAAATCTACAATAATTATTCTAGGATCCCCCCAACTTTCGTGTTCTGAGGAAGTCGTATTTTCCACACAAAGGTTTGTGAAAAATTACTGAAGTATGACAAAAGAAAATGTTATAACGAGACTCCTAAATAGAGATGAAATAAAGTTGGTAGAATAAATAAATAAATAAATAAATAAATAAATAAATAAACGCAATGATTGTTGGCCGTGCTTCGGCCTGGAAACGTCTATTTAATAAAACATATCGCCGCGGATGAGCGAACAGGGAGAATTCAATATAATGGTCTGCAAATGAGATATTAGCGTATTAGTACATTTTCCATCATTGCATACCCTGTTATCTTCCATTACGAAGTGTCTGACCAGCGATATCGATCAGGTAGTTACAAATGGCCATAGGTAGCCCTGCCTGCTAATCACCCTCGACATCTCATCGTGTCTTGAGTAACATCTCTTTCTGTGGTCAGCTTGACAGGGACGGCGGACCATGTTGAGCTGTTGGTCGTTTCAATGCTTTGCATTGTGGAGAAAAAATGGCTTGTCTGTCAGCCGCATGGAGTATGCCAATCGGCATATTCAAACAAACATCGCGGGAAAAATTACTTTTATTTTATGAGGTGTTTTTCGAGAGCCAGGACACAGTTTTTAATCACTGTTTTTTTTGTGGACACATACTCGAGAACATTATTTAATATACACAGAAAGATGGAGCTCTTGGGCATGTTTTTGTTGTTTTTCTCTCTGTGCTTTAAGCAGGACCATGTATGATTTTTACAATAATATTCGTTTATGGTTAGTGGACAAAGGATAGAATACCAGTGATGGATCATGCAACTATATGTATTAAAAATGGCATTAACTGCAGATGACTGACGCTGTTAAAAGGTTGGGTTAAACCCACCGTCCTGGGAAGGCAGGAGGATGGACTAAATCGAATGAATGAATGAATGAATGAATGAATGGTGTAGGAGGGGGAGGGGGGGTGTCATTGATCTTACACCGCCATTTCTGGTGGGTTTTACATGGGGGTAATTGTTGTCATTGGTAACACGAACGGTAACCCTCTACAGGAAATGAGTTTGCCCCCTCCTTCCCTCCCTATCCCTGCCTCCCATCTCCAGCTAATGCGGGCTTTAGGGCTAATTATGGGCTATGCTCAGATTAATGGCAGGGTCTGTGGGCCGCGGATTCATTAAGCGGCGTCTCCCTCGACTCTGCTTGGGAAAGATTCTTCACATTACCCTTTGCTTCAGCACAGCGTTATATTATTATCACCCTGTCCAGAGAAATAAGCTAAACCACTTCACGTTTTCTCTTGATAGACTGTGGTTTTGGTTACAGTGAAATCTGGACATGTACTTTCTACGCCATTGCAGCTGCTGAGCCACATATTAAGCAAAATCTGTTTCACTTGTTATGAGTCTCATTCTTCGCCCAGCGACCATGTCTAAGGACATATCAGTTTGAAGAGGAAAGAAAGAAAGGGGGGACAGGAAGGAAGGAAGGAAGAAGAAAAAGAAAGAAAGAGGACCGAAAAATAAATAGAAATAAATTCCTTAGAAGTTTTATCTAGATCAGTCGACTATCGTTTTGGAAGTCTGTTCTCTCAACGTGAGATCCTACAATCCAATGGAACAAGCCTTTGTGATCGTAAACGCCTGCTCACTTAATATTTGCCTTGGCTGGAGTAGTTGAAGTACAGACCGCCCTGTCTTCTTTGAATGTCAGCAGTTTGAAAGCAGAAAGGACGCACGCCCTTCAAAGCTCTTTTCGTTCCAGGCCGATCTCATTCATTCAAATTTCTCCTCCCGTCACTCCTCCTGTCACGAGCGTGTCTCCGAAGTCAAAAGATGTTTATTTGGCTGTTCGATTTGACATGGAAAAGAGTAAGAGCCTATTAACTTCGTCCACCATTTTGAGTAAGGATGTATTAACTTGACCCACCATTTTGGTGTATCACGGAAATGTATTCCCAAAAGACTCGATCGCGTGGTACCCGTCCGGAGGCTTTACAGTGACGCTCTGTTCCAATTCTATTCAGCCCTTTTCAGCACATTTCTCTTTGGAAGGGTTCTTGAAAGTTTGTCATAATTCCATGTTCTTACATAGTACTGACAAACTTTCCATGACCCAGTAATTTCATGAGCCTTTTTATCGACTGGCACCGATCTGCGCTTAATTGAAACATGAAAGCAATATCAGCAATAGAACCATGCTCAAGGAAAAAAGAAAAACAACAAAAAACCCCAAAAATAAAATGACTCTCATGAATTTGAGATAAGATATTTTACTCGATTGTATACAGAGAAGAAATAACGAGTACATAAAGCTTGAAAATAACTCCCAAAAAAATGGCCAACTGTTAAAGCCCTAGATCTGGCAGCACTCAATTCTATCACAAGTGCAAAGCGCACGATCAAAGGGTGTTATCAGAAAACGCCAAAAAGCCACAAGCGGAAATCAATACTTTAAATGTTTAAAAGACTGGAATGTGAGCTTCCTACCGCTTAACTCGGATACATAAAACAACAAAGAGTTTAGGGAAGCCCATTAAAACAAAACAAAAACAGCCCTCTAAATGGCTGCACATATGGTTTGGGAAGGTAGGGAGGGGGTGGGGGTTCTTCCATTTCCTCCTCTTTTTAAAGGAATAAGGTTACAGTTTGATGAAAGGTTAGCAGAAAACCCTCTTTAGCATTGGATTTCTATCCTATCGCAGTGGGTGGTTTGTTTGTATAGAACTTGTGTTTGTGCACATTTCCCAAAGCCAGCTTGTGAGTATCTAAAAAAAAAAAAAAACGGGTGTTGGGATGTAGAAGGATTGAGAAGAAGAGAACGAAGCAGGGACAAGGGGGCGGGGATTATGGGGAAGATTCATTATTCAGAGAAAAAAGAAATGTTTCATGGAAACGGTGCAAAGAGACAAGTGCAGCTGAGTGAAAGATGATCTCTTCTCTTTGTTTTTGTGCTCTCGCCTTCTCCCATTTTAGTGGAAACCGAGAGAGGAGTTTAAGTTTTTGAGTTAACGACGTGCTAAAGATCAGACATTAAACGGCACAGAACAAAATAAAACAAAACAAAAAACGAATGATAAAAAATAAAATGTTCAACAAAACCGCTGCCTAAAACGAAAAACGAGACCGAAACAAAATGCAGATTGCGTGTGTCCGTCACTGATCTTCAGACGGACATCTCAAAAACAAAAGCGAACAGACAAAAAGGAACGAAAGAAAAGAAGGCTAGACCTTTTCCCACTTCAGCAGTGTGGATGGGCACTCTTGATGAGGGCCCTACAGGGGAGACCTGAAGTTTGTATTGATTGAAAACAACACTAATGACACGCTCTTAAGACAAAACAATGGGCACTGCCAGAGCTATCAAGTTGGACCACAAGGGCAGAGACACTGAAACAATAGCCCAAAACCAATATGGCTACCCCATGTCGTTCCTGCAGTGGCTGGCGCCCCCCTAGCTATTGTCTCATCTTCCCCTTCATCGCTTCCAGCGACCTAATTTCGCGCAGGGAAGAGAATGTTATCGTGCAGTTGTTTCACCACGATCCGGCGTCATCCAGATCACTCATTACTCGGAATTTTAAGCAAACAGTGCAGTGATATTGTTCTCAGAGACAAACCACTGCTTCTAACATGTGCGTGAATTTTTGCATCTGTAGAAGCAGTTGTTAGTGGGGACAGAGGAATTTTAGCGGAAGACAGTGTGCATGTCTTGGGACCTGTATAACTGAAAATACGAGTGATATGACTGGCAATCCTAGGAAAATAAATAAATAAATGAAAAGCCAGCCTGACATTTACTCAATCCTTACGTTAATGGAACGTAATATTTTATCTTTAGAACAACATCTTATAGCAGCTACTATCTCTAAGTACTTTATAACGCTCTTCATGGTCTTACTGATGTTTTCTTTAGATTTTTGTTCTCTTTTTTCTTCTGACATACGCAGCAGACATAGTTCATGTGGGGACAGTAATGTTATTTTCATGATGTAGAATATTTGATTCGGGATATGAAATGCTCTGATCATTGACACAAGCTCCATCCGCGGCACAATTTACCATTATTTTTATGAACTTTAGTCCTATCATCGGCCTATGTCTGTCATAGTAGTCATGGTAACCCATATTTGGCTAGGTAGCACACGTCCAGATCTATTGAAACAACAGAACCAATCACGCATCCCATTGTTCAGGACATGATCTATTTACTACCACTTCAGATACATCGGCGCCCCTTATACCCCCTCCCGTTCTCTCTTCTCATTCTCTTTACCTCGACCCTTTGGTCAGCTCCGACGAGCGGTAGTCTTCAGTCGCCTGACCAGCCTTCAGGCTGCCTCTGTTTACTTTCATCCATTGGGCTGAGGGTCGTGATTAGCCCCAACTGCTGAGGGGTAAGCGATAGCCCGCCCCTCTGCCCCCTGCTCTTTCTCCTTCTTCCCTCACACATTCACACAGACCCATACGCACGTGAG